>BJCN01313974.1:0-13544 GCA_018326445.1 Flaveria brownii
TAGGTTAGGTAATGGTACAACTAACTAGTTATTGTAATGGTTGGATATTGATTTACGCTACCTTGTTTAAGCATGGGTGATCAGTCCATGCTTAACTAAGGCTAGGCTACTCAATACCCACCCCTAACAATAAACCTAACGCCTAAAAATAATAATAGTAATAATACTAAAACTACTCATAATAATAATAATAATAATCTAAAATTAATAATAATTAACTTGACATAAACTTAAACGAGAACATACCATAAACTATCTACGGCAATTTGATGTAGAGTCTCCCTACTCGCGCTCCTACCTGAGTTTTAAAAACGACTACTAACAATACCCAACGGGATATTAAAAACTTGAGATTCTCTTTATATTAGAGTGTTCTCAAAGAAATATAATCTAAACTTGAACCCATAAGGTCTATTTATAAGAACTCCTAAAAGAAGTAATTTTCCTTCTGCATCGATGTGGGACAAGATGTTGAGCAGCTTCCATGCATTCAAATGCTTACTTTTGCATTACATATGATTTTTAAATTATATTATTATAATTAATTCAGCTGCTTATTTTGTTTTTCTCTTATAACTTTTTAAATATAACGTCTTATACAACTTTAAATATGTCGTTGAGACGAACTTATTTTTCTTTACGAAGCAACCCAAGTTTCGTTAAAAATGGAGAACGTTTAAATATAATATATTATTATATTTATATTAATTTAAACGGTCTCTTACGACACAAAAATTCATCTAAAACTTTAAATTTAAAATAGTTATTTCACTCGTTTCTTACTCCTTTAATAATACATAAAATGTAAAGTTCATATTCCTTTAATTTTAACTATTGCGTTTGACCCTATAACTCGGGATGTTACATAAAAGGATTTAAAAGTATTTATATTTCTAAATTTGTAAGGGAATAAAAATTTAATTAATAAAAAATATGTAAAAATGGAAGTCAGGTTAGTGATTGAAACATACAAAAATAGTTGTATGCTTTTTTCATTGCATTAAATAATTGAAAGTGAGTTATTAATTAATTGCTAGGAAGATATACTCATATATAAAAAAATGGACCTGAAATTGTGACCAGCATTTATTAATCAGGACTTTTAGAGTTTAGATTAGTACTTTTAGTATGTAGTTATAGACATATGGGCCAGTCCAAGATAATGAAAAATAGAAAATGGGTCTACTAGGATATTTAACATGTTTTACGTATGAAAGAAAACACAAAATGATCAATATCAGGTGTCTTAATTGTGTCGGTTTGGGGTTCCAAGTTGGGAGATTGAATTATTTTAACCACAGATTGAATTGTTTAGCCACGACCCATACTTTTATTCGTGTACAAAACATTAACTTTAATTTGCACACACTTAAAATCATGTAAATTTGAACATGAACGGGTTTGTGGGAAAGTAATCAGCTTGTAAAAACATCAACCGGCTAGTTGAGAGCATAATTGTGTTACACAAGGTGGAGGGCCAAACAAAAACAGGTTGATTTATCGATCTGTTTAAATAAACTTGTTAAACAAGTTAATTTGAACATGATCGTTTAATTAAACAGACCAACATAGACATGGTTATACATGGATTATGACATACTCATACCCAACATTTTTTAATTATAATTATTATTTTCTGTGTTGTATACTTGTATCCATATAAGGCTTAAGAGTTTTAGGGCCTAGAGTATTTACTAATTACCCAATAAATATAATGATACGACTATAATGCAGCCCAAACTGTTAGCCCAGTCCAAAATCCATGTGAAACAAGAGAAACATCATCCATGATCATGAGAACAACCATAGCCTTGTGCCCTCATGGCCTTCTTTTATGCTCATTTTTTTTATAATAATCCAAAACATGAGATTGAAAATTCGGCATTTGTTTTGAGCTAAACGCCTATAACTACTTCTAATGTAAGGGAAATGCTATGCGTACATAGGTTAATATAAACGTGTTAGTTAAGTAGGTTGATTTGTTAGTTATACACTTATACTCTAGTCTAGTATAGTCTTAGGAATTAGCCGCTTAGTATATACATCTACTTAGATTCATTGTAACAACTTATAATTTTAACGGACACAATCACAATATACAATTTTGTAAATAGTTATTTTACAAAAGCAAAAAATAAACCCAAAACTAATAATAATTAATAAATCATGATGATTAAAAAAACAAAAAAAGACCAGAAAATCAAAATCTGAAAAGAAAATCATAGAACTTTACTTACAACCATATGACTCCTTACAACCCCATAAGGTAAAAAATATCATGGGCTGTAAGAACGATTACATGGCAAAAAAAACATGAATAAAAGTGACTTTTAACTAGATCAAAATTTTAAAATAAATCAATTAATTTTAACAAACTTTTGAATTATAGGTGACTGATGCCAAACAAATTACAAATCAAAAGTTTTTTCTAGTTAGAAAATTTATACCATCCAACTTTAGTACAAAAGCAAGTCACTTTACACTCAATTTGTGACAATTTTGAATCAAATTAAGTCACTTGGTAGAGGCTAAATTAGAGTTTCTGAGTTTAAATCCAAACATGATGTATATTGGTGTAATTTGAGGGTAGAGTAGAATTTTTGTCGTTTCAAAAATAATAATAATAATAATCAAATTAAGTAATGACTTATGATTTAGGTTTGGATTAACCGAACCTAACCGAAACATAATGGACTATCAAAAGTCAAAATCACCAGACCCTATAAATACGTAGAGCCACCACCGAAACAAAATCGGTTGTCATCTTCTGCATCTTCTTTTACGTCTCTCAGAAACCGATTATCCACCGACCTCCGATCTTCTAGAGATCATGCCATCAATGGATTCAAATTCAACCGACGTTAACCCCTGGGGTAAACCACCGAAGAAACACAACACTCTTTCAAAGTCCGGTAAATTTACCAAGTCGGTGAGTCAGAAATTCGAGAAGACAAAATCGGTTGCAGCCTCCGGCGCTAGGAAAATCAAAGCAGGTGCATCTTCCGGTGTCAATTGGTTGAAAATCAAGTTTCATGCGCACAAGTTAGCCAAAAAGAAATAAACGATTTTCATCCGACGCTTAATCTTATAACTTTTTAGTGAATAATTTGCATATACGATTCATTCGTGTTTCTATTTGTTAAAACGCTTTCGTCTCCGTCGTATCATCGTGATTTAGGTTTATTTTTTTTAGGATAATTTAGGTTTTGGAGAAGAGATCAATTTGCGATTGATTATGTGGTTTATGATGTGGTCTAATTAGTTGTTGGAAATTCGATCACGTACACGATTTTTGGCTCCGTAATGTTGCTTTGAATCGTTGGAGATGAACTGCATTTTTAGGGTTTTGTACTTTTGTTCACGATGATTGATGGCAGAATTATAATTGCATAAGTTTTTTTTTTCGGAAGATTGAGGTTCAATGATTCATATTGAATTTGTGCATTGTTCCATGCATCATGTTGAACGTGTAAGCTGTTTAGATCAGCAATCCCAAACATTATCAAAATAGTTTCAGTTTATTGTAAATATCTGAACAGAATAAGCAGATAAACAGTTTTAATATTTGGTTTATTGTTGGTAGTTTGTCGATCTTTTGTTAACTTCCTGCATTGATCTGCGCTTAAGGACGAAGATATCAATCGAGTCATTGTTTAAAGAACACAAGTTTGTGTTCACAACTTTATCTTTTGTATGTGCTTTGTAGGACTAAGGGAATTGCTTAGTGAATTCAGGATGTAGATATTAGATTGATATCCAACATTTGTAGGTTACTGCATACTAATATATGTGTATTATATTATCATTTAATCGTAACTGTTCGCCTTGATGATTGTTTTCAGTTGGTTTTGTTGATTGTTTTAAGATTGTCTTGTCTGGTGTTGAATGAATTTGGGAGGTTATGAAGTGCAGGAAACTTACCCAAACACTTGAAATACTTATTTGCTTAATAAAGAGATAATTTATTTTATTTTTTTTTGGTAAAAGTTATGGCTTTTGCTACTGCATGAAAAATTTGACCAATGGCAATGGTCATGGCCACAAAATATGGAAATGGTGGTCGTGAAGAGAGATTGGGGCAAGTTTTCTTGCACCTGAAACGTCAAACGGAGTTAGGAATGGTGGTGGTGTCTCCCATGCGCCTCGAGCTGGCCTCTAGCCTCTTGATTGAGTTCAATCAAAGAAGGAAAATGAACCCCAACCCCCTTGACCCAGTTTAATCAGTGACGTATGAAGGCGGTTAGAGATAGGTGAAGATGACCATGCCTTAAACTTCCTCAAGCTTAGCCCCGAGCCAGTTCCATAGAATAAAGCAATGATAGGGATGACAGGGCAGAATGGAATTTGTAAGTGAGCTGTGAGACTTTTATCAAAATTCCTCAAAGGGAGGGGAAGAAATTTTAAAGCTATCGAATGTTGCATTTGTGCTTGTAGAAATTATCGAGATGAATGGTAAAACCTAGAATTTTGTGAAGGACACATGGTAAAGTTTGTTGGTTGTTAGATACGAACATATTAAATGGTTACATCAAACTAGTCCCGCTGGTCGAGCAGGGACGGAAGTTGGCCTTAGTAACAGTGCCAAGTGGAAGATTCCTCATGAGAAATGAATTGATAGAATTTTGATTTAGAACTCTGGTTTTTTGTTCATTTGGTATATCGGAGGTACGAATGGTTGAAGTTCAAGCAACAACTTTCGTAGTGAAGAAAGTAACAACCGGAGTGAAGGGTTTGAGTCAAAAGTGAAGGATTTTGGTCGAAAAGGGGATTCCTCACTTCTTCCATCATGAATATGAAAATCTTTACACACACGAACGGAACACGACAAGAATACGAAAATCATATCACACCATGAACCCTAACATGATTCATGTATTTGCGGATTGACATGAACATTACTAGTAGAACCCGAATAAATTATTTACTTCTTTATGATATTAATACTTAAAAAATTCTAAAACGTCATATTATGTTTTATTTTTCTAAATCAATTATATTGCTAAATGCTAATTTATTTTTGAACTTACAAAATTTTAACATAAAATTACTAAACAGTTTAAATTATTACATAAAACACATTTAAATCAATAAATAAATGGGTTGAATGGATCAATTCATGAACCTGTCGTGTTAGCACAAACACAAGTAAGACTTGTTAAAGACCGACTAAATGGACAACTGTAAATTTCATGTTAAATTCGAGTCACATCTTTTCGTATGAGTGTATTAAAATTTCATGTCCCTAGTTCCGACTTCCAACCTCAAAGCACATGATGCTCTCACATCAAATTACTCGGTCCAGCCTTCCAGGGACCAATTTTGTACAAAATAATAACTTGAGGGACAATCCATGTAATGAATTAAGTATAAGGTCGGGTCGATAAAGTTGTAAATACTAATGAAACGGGATGAGAATTTAATGGGCCCCTAATGGTTGTAGCAACTATCAAAAGAGATCGGCCCATTAGTTATTGGATCTCTAAGCTAATTATATTGTATTTATCTGGACCCAAAAGGATTATCAGCTTAAAAGTACACCAAAAGCTGAAGACGTAATAGCTTATTAGCTTAAAACGATACTAATCACAGCAATCTGTAATTTGATTGGCTGGATACCTATAAACACTAACTCACAACATTTCATTCTAAGCTAACTAAAACACACTCAAATACTTTATATACTCTTGAAAGATATATGAACCTAAACACAACACACACATCCACACATCCACAAGTTGACAAAAAATGAGCACTTTAATCAAAAGATACATACTACGACCAAACACCAAATGTGTATAGAACAATAACTTCAAACCTATAAAACTTAATATCAATTTCTCTTTTCAACTTTTTGATTTAAAATAAATTGACTTATTCAGTTTAAGTTATTACGTAAAACATATATTTTAAAAATATTTGTAAAAAAAGTAAATCAACCGATTTATATCAACTAGACCATCTCCGACGCTTCCTTTCACATTAGTCTTTCTACTTCGTTTTTCCTCCTCTCTCTCTCCCCTTATTTTCAGAGGCCTCACGCCTTTGAAACGACGTTGCTTGGCAGGTCATGGACGGCCTCCGAGTGCTCATTGAAGAAGATCTTTAATCAAATTATGACCTCTAATCTAAAGAAAAAGAGAATATAGTGGGCATCTAAATTTCAAATGTAAAGGGCCCATGTGAGTCCCGCTTGGGGTAAGGAGTCAACAACAACTTTGTGAGGTGGTGAAGTTGGTCAACTTGGGTCATCAAATGTATTTTAGGTGAACCACTTTGCGTACGTTTTTCTCACCATCTTTTTCTCCTCCACACAACGTAAGCAGTTTGTTAGTTGATAACTCGATGAATATAGCAAGGTTTCCAAGTAATTTCGAGATCATTCGGGTACATGTTCTAAGTATCTTAATAAATAATGTAGTTATGTTTCTTTTAAAGTAATAATTTTTATTACAAGATTAGGGATATCTAATCTTGACTATTTCTTCCCCCTTCTGACTTTGTACAATTGTACAGATAATTTGAAAGAGACAGTTTTTCCTATTTTATTATTGTTACCAACAACGTTATATTAAACATTGATCTTATCAATTATCATGACTAATTGTCTAATTGGTAGTTTTGTAGTTATACCTGTTCAACCCTTTATCTGTAGATCAACTGTCATTTGCTAACTCAAAATTACTCAAATGCCCTAGTCGTGAAATTTTCCAACTTAACAGGGTAGAAAAAGGAAGTAACGGAAACTTAAGATATAAGAGTATTTTGATCATTCCTGTGATTCGGGTATTTTAGTCATTTTCAAATGATTCGAGTTCAAGCAACCTTGAATCACATGATTACTTGCAATCCCGTTAACATGAAACTAAAAACGCACAAGGGTGTTTCGGTCATTTAGCCCTTTTATAAAGATCTAATGCAGGCATCACACCACCAATTCAAGTAATAAAATAAAAATGTAATAGCCCAACCACTTTATTTCTGAAGTGGCATCACACTCAAATAGGCAAACTACCAAATCCAAAACACTTGAACTAAAAGAAAACAGAAATGAACAATCCTCCTGCACAATTCAACCAATTGTGTTCATCATATTGCTCCTAAAGTCTCCTTCTCTGCATTTCAATGGCTGTCACAGTCCAATTTCCGCCATTATCGTCGTTGTTGTTGTTCTTATTTTCTGCTTATTTTATACCCCAATCATTTTGCCAGTTCACACCTCAGAATATTCAAGTTTTTTATCCATTCCGTCTTCCTCCTCCTCCTCCTAGACTTCCACCACCACCGTCACCTCCTCCTCCACTTCCACCACCACTGTCACTGCTACCACCGTCACCACCATTTATAGATACCACCACACCAACTCCTACTCCCATCACCACCAACCCCTCATCAAATTCATCAAATAAAACAGTTGCTAAAGCAGTTGCTGCAACAGCAGCAAGCACTTTGGTTTTATCAGGGTTGTTGTTCTTACTGTTTGTGAGGTATAGACGTTACCGAAAAGAAAGGGAAAAGGATAAACCAGATTTATATGGTGGAAACGATAACAGAAATGCTGGTGATCAAGGCTTGATGATGAATAATCAGCTTACAAGATTTGAAGGGATCAAAGGTGTGATTGTTGATGAAGAAGGATTAGATGTCCTTTATTGGAAGAATCTTGATGATGATGATAATGGGAATAAAAGAGCAATTTTTAAGAAAGAACTCCCAAGAATCAATGAGAAAGAAGAAGAAAAGAGAATGACAGGAGTTGACTTTGGTGGAAGAAAGTCAAAGAAATTTGATACTCAAATTCAAGAAGTCCCTTTACTTAGAGGAAAATCTTCATGTTCACATGTGTGGCCTGCAGGAGAAGAAATTAAAAGTCAAAATGATGTTCCTCCAGTTGTGCATCAAGAGATCTTGATTAGACAACAGAAGTCATCACGGTCTCCACCACCTTCACCACCGCCACCGCCACCTCCACCACCTCCAGTAGTGGTGGAAAAGAAGAGTCATGTGCCCCAGCCACTGTTACTGCCAAAAACAGGTAGTGTCACTTCATCATCAAAACCACCACCTCAGGTAAAACTCAAGCCACTGCATTGGGATAAAGTCAACACTAATGTGGGACATCCCACGGCGTGGGATCAGCTGCATAACGGTTCTTTCAGGTAAACACCTTGCACTCTTAGCTGCATATCATCTCCCCACCATTCAACGCGTTTTTAACCAGCTTCATACTTTTATAAATAAACACCTTGTTGCTATGAACAGCCCAATATCTTTTAAAAGCTTTTATTTTTACAAAATTTATTCCATTAGCAATTTGGGAAGGAAGAATATGTTTTATAGATGTATTTTTTCAAACAATTTCTTTCCTCACCAATGTGGGATAAAAAATTCTCTTTAGTTTCTTTGAAGGTTACAATTTTTTCTTATTAACAAATCTAGGATGACAAGATATAGATTTATTAGAAGAAACAGATACGAAAAAACTATTTAGAACACATTTCATGTGAAAATGGCACTACAAATGTTTTTTTTTTCTTAGGCCATCCGTAGTGAGCTTGTGATAGTGATGAAAAAGTGTTGTCACATTGGCATCACGTAGGCAGTGATTGTTATCACACTCACATTCATTTAAGGGTGTAATTGTGTTTGTGTGAATGTGAGGTGAATTTACAAAAAGAGATACTTAGGTATAGTGTTGTGGTTAGTGGACAAAATAAAATTAAAAAAAAAAATCAATAACCTAGGCGCAGTGTTCAGCCGTAATAGGAGCGGATGTGGCATCCTATCACGCCCCACTACGGATGGTTTTACCTGCATTATAGTGTTGTACTAGACACAAGTCACTTGTACCTATACGCTTATCAAGAACACTTTTCATCTAGCCTTTAAATCGTTTAAAACTATCAACTTGCCAGTACTTTTCAAAGTTCTTTTAAACATATTTTCTTGTTTACAGTTAGTCAAATGACTCAATTCAGACCTCAGATATTATTTTCAGATTTCAGCTATTACCCGAAATGTTACACTTTCCTGTATGATTCAGGTTCAATGGTGATCTAATGGAAGCACTTTTCGGGACCGTAGCTGCAAACAAGAAATCACCACGAGATAACTACTCACCAACTCCAAAACCTGAACTGAAATCTGGTCCACCATCTCAAAGATTCATCCTTGAAACCCACAGATCCCAAAATATAGCAATAATTCTTCGATCATTAGTCGTCTCCAGACAAGAAATCATTGATTGCCTTCTTGAAGGCAAAGGATTAGACATTGATACCCTCGAAAAACTCACTAAAATAAGCCCAACAAAAGAAGAAGAACAACTCATTCTCAACTATGATCAAGACATCACGAGACTAGCGGATGCGGAATCTTTTCTTTACCACATCCTAAGAGCTGTTCCTTCAGCTTTTAAAAGATTCAATGCTATGTTTTTTAAGTTTAATTACACCTCAGAGGCATCCCAAATCAAAAACACTTTACAAATACTTGAAAAGGCTTGCAAAGAGCTTAAAACTCGTGGGCTTTTTGTTAAACTTCTAGAAGCAATTCTGAAAGCTGGAAACCGAATGAACGTGGGAACTTCTAGAGGAAATGCTCAAGCTTTTAATCTGAATTCTCTTTTGAAGTTATCTGATGTTAAAAGCAGTGATGGGAAGACAACTTTGCTTCATTTTGTTGTTGAAGAAGTTGTTCGCTTGGAGGGGAAACGATGCATGATTAATCGAAATCACAGCTTAAGAAACAGTACCGTCAGCTTAACGAGTGATACATCTAGAGGCAAAGATTACATAATGCTTGGATTACCTATTGTAGGAGGAGTAAGTTCTGAGTATTCTAATGTCAAGAAAGCTGCTGGAATTGACTATGATGTCCTTTTGAAATCATGCTCGGGGTTAAGTGATCGTTTGGATGAAATTACAAAAACAGTGGAAGAATGTGGTGATGATGGTGGTGGACGGGGTTTCTTGAGGGAAATGGAGAAGTTCGTCGAGAGGGCAGAACGGGAAATTCAATATTTGCGGGAAGAACAAGAACGGGTCATTGAGATAGTGAAGAAAACAAATGAATATTATCATGTGGGGGCGTCAAAAGATAAAGGAAAGAAACAGTTTCAGTTATTTGTGATAGTGAAAACTTTTCTTGAAATGGTTGATAAGGCTTGTGTTGATATTGCTATAAAGCTGCAGAAGATGAGAAATGTTGGTGGAGAGGAGGCGGCACCGGCGATACCGCCAATGCCCAATTCGCCAACCCGGCCGTCAGTTAAGTTTCCAGTATTGCCACCAAATTTTGTTAGCAGCAGTTCAAGTGATTCAGACAAAGATGAAGATTTGTGATTATGCTACAAAAAGTACAGTAACATTGGTGGTTATGTGCATTTGAAAGGAGGAGATCAATTGTATTGATATCGAGTTCATTCTTTTCAAAATTTCATGTTTGTTTGGTATTCATGGTACAAATAGTAATGCATTGAGTACAAACAAGATAACTTTTGAACCCTTCTGATCCCACTTTACACAAAATTACAGATCCTAATTGCAAACCCTAAAAGTTCAAACAGAAGGACCAAAATTAAACATAAGAAATCAAGAATACTTAATCCAGTCAGTAAAATCCATGACCTATAAAGATCGACAGAGCAGTTTATAAACGATATGAAGCTAAACCTACTCAAGAACCCTAATTGCAAATTGAACTAACTAATCAAACAATAAAATACATCATTTCATCTAAATAATATTATTAACCAATACGCCACTTCAAACTGCAAGAATCAAACTTATCAAGAACCTTAGTTGTCAAAGGTAGGAACTTTTAAGTTATTGGTCATTTTAAACTGAAGGGAATCAAACCTAATCAAGCAATTGAGGGTAAAAGATACAAACTTGAAATGATGAGACCATTCAAAGAAATAGCAATTCCTAATTACGTAGGTTGGAATTTAGCAATTTTATGAACTTCAAGTAATAGAAATGTGTACCTTGTGGCTTCCAATTTTCCACCATTGAGGGGCTCCTTATGAAGGTTGAGATAACAACAAAGGCAGAAGTAGTATCCCTATCAATTATGCAGAAAGAGGTTGATAGAAGAGTGTGACACAACCGGGCCTGACTGGTTTTCGATCCGACTCAACAGTCCGGTCATATTCTAAAAACATTGATTATTAGCTTATAAGTCATAATTTTTGTTAGAAAACCAGAGTCTAAGTGCCTAGAGTCATAAGTCATAATTTCTGTTAAAAAAACTAGGGTCTAAAGCATAAAGACATATGTTTAGTCATTCGTAGCTTTGTTACAGCTTGGTTTGGACGGTTTCCGATCAAAATATGAGCCAGACCGTTAGTAATGGTTTCTTTTATCATGGAAAGCTGAAACCAAAATCGAACCGTCACTAACAAGTTTTCGTAGTTAAAAGAATCTAAATATAACTTAAACTGCTCTAATTTCTATATGCATGTATGTGTCGATATGTTTGCGTATGTATTGTATGATTACAAACTAGAAACATAATAGCCTAATAGGGGTGTTAAAACTAAAAGCAGAAGCAAATTTTTATATAATAAAACATAAGTTAATATGAAATATTAGGTCTTTTTACATTTGCATTTAGGATGAAAAACGAAAACGAACACCTCACAAGGGTAATACCGTTTCAACTAGGCTGTAAAGCAAACACAAATTACCAAATATGTACAACCTACATTAGAATAATTACAATACCAATTGAAATATAAAAGTTTATAAAGCTTAACTACCTATGGTCCTGTCTAGTTATTTTTCGATTAGTTTTCAATATAAATCGTAAACCAATATTAGCTACAAAACTATGTTGTCATGATAGTAAGTGTGAAAGGCCACCGATATGTAATTTAAAAGTTGTGCGAGCAAAACGGCTAAAAACTTTATGTTCTTGAATGAGCGTTAAAGACCAACAAATTGTTTTTAAAAACTAAGAATGTATTAAGGTTTTCATTGGTTTTTGAAAGTTCTCTATCCATGTTTTTCTCATATTTATTCTCCTTCTAACTTCGGTTCTACATTAGATAATAAGCTCATACGTAAACTTTCTCTTTTATTGTATCGATGATCGATAGGTAGGCGTCCAAAAGCTACTATAAAGGTTTCGATTCAAGCAAGAGCCCAAGCGGAAAACGCGAGAACATATTGATTGAAAAGTTCCGTTGTTTTGAATATTCAGAAAAGCTTCCTCAAATTTGAACAAATCAATCGATTATTTTTCGTATCTTAGACGGGCCAACCGACCAATCAAAACAAACTAAGCTTAAGTTGAGGGAAATCCAAGACGATGTGGAGTGGACCTTAGCTTTATTGTGAGCCAAAAAGATTGATGCGAAGCCCTATCTCCCATGTGAAAGTTTGGGTTATCAATCATTGGGCAACAATAATTTTTTGTTTAAATTAGAAATAACAGGTTAATAAACACATTGTCTAGTTGTCACGTGTTTAAAATTTATAAAGCTAGCACTATTCATAAGTTGTTTTTTACCAACAAACGAACTATTTATTTTTTATCTATTGTACTTCTATAAAATTACACCCTTATTTTATAGGATTGAATACCTAATATTTCAAAATAACATTTAAAAGAAAGTAAATTAATTTAGAATCAGAATGTCCATTTTAGAGTCACTACTGATAAGTTAATTGTGTATATATATTATAATTATATTTTCTGTTTTAATGAGACAAAAAACATTTATCGACCCTAGTAAATAATTTAACTTATATCAAAGTTGTTAGTGTTTAGATGGAAAGTGCAACCGTTAGTTGATATAATTATTTGATAACATTATTTATAATTATAATATTAAAAATACACACTTGAAAACACCAATAAGCAATGGTGAAAAGATGATTTTGCCTTAATGGCTACTCAAAGTATCACATAACCTTATACGTTGGTTTATTATCTAGAATAAATTTTTTGAGAAAGATAAAGTTCTATGCTTTTTATATGGCGTAACACCATAGAATACAATAATATAATACATAAGCTTTTAATAAGTATATCTTTAATTTTCTTTTCTTATGGTTGATAATGATAGCCACCTCCAAGGCCAATATCCATCGGTTTAGTGGTGACACACTTTCCAGAATGTCATAAGCTTTCAATCATTGTATTCAGTCTAATTAGTTAATTAGATATAAGAAAGGGGTTAAGCAGGATTAATGTTTATCTAAATTATACTCACATGGCCTCCTAACTCAATCTATTAAACATAATATATAGTTTTTTTACTTAGGTTTAGCACTTTAATTTTTCATAAGTAAACAAAATGGTGAAGAAAAATTTTGTTGATCAATCTAACCTAATATGTTTTAACATGTTTAGTATGGTACCATTTTCATCAAATAAGTCCTTCACCTATTACGTTTTACATTTTTTACGTTTACTTTAACCATGATGCAGGTTATTTGTGTTAGTGGTGGTGGCCCATGCACATGTGCATGGTTCGTTGACCCACTACATTATTGACCCACTCCATAGGAGTAGTGGAGTCATTTATTTTCCTTGTTTGT
>BJCN01313983.1:0-21263 GCA_018326445.1 Flaveria brownii
GGTGAAACCCGCGTGATGCGGCGGGGGTTTAAATATTTTTAGAATTGTTTGTTTGGTTAACTCTTTATTATTGTGATAAATCTTATTTTGCTTTTTTATTTGATTAATGTGGGATATCAAACATATCTATATTACTATTCAGATGAGCATATTTGTAAAAAAACAAGTTGTTTATACATAATCATTTGTACTAAATATAACAAAATTATTTTTAAGTGTCTTAAAAATGGATTAAAATTACAATGTTGTCCAAAAAGTTGTATTATATAGTAATATAGATATAGATAGATAGATAAATTAAGATAACCTTAAATATAATAGTCATACTTTAAATTTAATTATAAAACAGAGTACAAGTATTTAAAGCTTAAAGGAGTATAATAGTAATAAATCTTATGACATTACACATTAAAGCTTGCAACTTTTTATATGTCATCTTAAAATTGATGTAATATTATAAATTTAGTCATAAATTCTCTATTATATAGTAGTATAGATTAATAATTGCCACTTTAATTGTAGCACAATGATAAGAATCAAAGTTTCGTTGCAGTAACCCGATATCAAATCTAATAAAAAGTAGTTTACGGTAATGTAGTTTATTATTATTTTAACGACCAACAAATATTATAAGCCCGACCATCCGAGTAAAACCATTGACGAAAGGTCACATACGTCCTGCGAACACAGACAACGCTAGTGACCCGATTTGCTCATTATTTCAGCTAGTAAACCCATCGTTATCTTTAGAAGGCCCAAAGTGATAAAACTTCTAACCCAATTGGAGCATGTTGTACAAAATAAAACTTGAACCGATAGACCTCCACATTAAAGACGATGCAAATCGTATTCTTTCAAACCAATTGATTTATGACTGGGTATAAGGTGTTTTTACAGTTAAAAGAAAAAAATTGATTATTTGTTAAGACATGAGTTGGAAAAATGTTAATGGTAATGAGCAATATTCGGGGGGCTATATAACCTCATATTCATCATCGGTTTTCTCGCCCCTTATTCATACTCTTCATATTTCTCTCTCTCTCTCTTCGAATCGATCGATTGATCCCTTCCTTACAAGCTTTTCTCAGGTAAATCCAGATCCAGATCTCTGTTTTCATGTTTCTTCTATCAGATCTCAACATTTGCAACTCAGATTCAAACTTTGTTTCTCAATCTTATTAGGTCATCTCATTTTATGCTAATTGCTCCAATTTTGTCTCTAATTCTGCGTTAATAATGCAATTAAGTAGTTTTGTGATGATTTTGTGGTCGTGATTTGTAATTGTACGATCGTTGATGGATTGTTTAGTGGAATCGGTGGTTTGGCTGATGCATTTTGAGGTTTTACTCCGATCTGAACCGGTAGTAATGTTACTCGTGTGATAAACTGTTATCAGATCCGTTTTATGGATGTGTCGCGTTGTAGATTTTGGATAGGATGTGATCATTAGTTCGTTTGTAAAGGTGATTTTGACCCTGTGTAAATCGATTTGGTCTGTTTTCATTTGGAAGGAAATGGTGGTTTTTTGTTGGTATTTTAGGTTTTTAGACAGCATCTGTCTAAATCTCCATGCATTTCGTACTACAGATTGATGACTTCTGTTTCTTAAGCTTGCTGATTCCATTGTGATTTGTTTCTGCCATGTTAGGATCATTGTCACGAACATTAACTTGATGCTTAATTGGTTCTTCGAAGATTTTGTTTTGTTAAATCTGATCTGAGATTCTGAATAGTATATTTTTTTGAGTTTTTTGTTTGAAAATAAGTTTTTGAAGATCTTCTCGGTAACTAGGCGGTGCTTATATAATCTGTACGCTCACTAAGACTGGTTTTATATATGAACAAAATTTGCGAGATTTTAATGACACAGATCAGCTTGAGATAATTTTAATAATAAATTGTGTCAGATGTGATAGGTTAAGTTACATTTTGGAAGTAGTTAGTACTAAATGTTGGTTGCTATTATTTGTTCTAGATCTGACAGTTCTGATTTAGTGTTGTTCTTTGTAGGGATCCTCACTTGCAAGAGGATGGGGCTAACTTTCACCAAACTCTTCAGCCGGCTCTTTGCCAAGAAAGAGATGCGTATATTGATGGTGGGTCTCGATGCGGCTGGTAAGACAACCATTTTGTACAAGCTCAAGCTCGGCGAGATTGTGACCACTATTCCTACCATAGGTAATCATTTCTGTAAAAGTCCCAATTTGTTTTTATTACCATATCAGTTACAGGTTGTTATTTAAGTTAAAAATAAGGAGTGCTTGTTGACGCCTACAAGATATGTGAGACACATATTGACAGAAGTTTAGATTTAATAGCTTATGTGGTTGTCTTTGGCAGGTTTTAATGTGGAGACTGTTGAGTACAAAAACATTAGCTTCACAGTGTGGGATGTCGGGGGTCAGGACAAGGTAGAATGGTTACTTACTTGGGACGTTTAAATTTTTAATGTCGCAGACCTTGCCCTCTTTTAAAGAATAGCGTCTTAAGGAAAACATCCATCTGAATTTGTTTGGATGTTTTAAGATTTCTTGTGTTTTTGAATTGTGTATATTTATTTGTATATGTAGATTCGTCCATTGTGGAGGCACTATTTCCAGAACACCCAGGGTCTTATCTTTGTGGTTGATAGCAATGACAGGGACAGAGTTGTTGAGGCAAGAGATGAATTGCACAGGATGTTGAATGAAGTAAGTTTGAACTTTAGATATTTATTGTCTTCTTGCTTTTCATCAAAAGACATAGATGAACTAAAAGTATGTGTTTATTTACTTCTATAATTTCTGCTATTGCTACGATAACCACATAAATTTTGATTTTATTGCCACATTAAGATGTTTAACAGTAAGATATATCTTATATATGACAGGATGAGTTGAGAGATGCAGTTCTCCTTGTGTTTGCTAACAAACAAGATCTCCCAAATGCGATGAATGCTGCTGAAATCACTGATAAGCTTGGTCTCCACTCTCTCCGACAGCGTCACTGGTAATCAGCATTAAGAGCTTTTATCCAGTTAAATAAATACATTTTAATTGTGTGGATGAGTTCTGTTATCATCCTATTTGTAGTTCTGTTATAAGCTTACCATTGTACTTGCCTTTATAACGCTTCTAATCACTCATGTAACAAAACTAGGAAGTATAAATGTCAGAGAACTAACTAGGTGCATTTGGATTGAGGGTTTGGGAAAAAGGGATCTGGAATACGAATCGTAGAGGGTGTATGGTCTAACGGTGTGGATTTTAGAACTAGAAAGAAAACCCTTGAATTTGGGTTTTCTTTAAACCTCCAATGGGCCTGTATGCAAATCCCATACGAATGCCATTTTACAATACTACCAAACCCATACCCATAGTATCTACCGATATAAAAACTCATTGATTCTTTTGCTCAGGTACATCCAGAGCACTTGTGCAACCTCTGGGGAGGGACTTTATGAAGGATTGGATTGGCTTTCCAATAACATAGCAAACAAGGCAAGTTCTACAATTATGATACCTTATTATTTATAATTTGTTTTAAAAAAGAACAAAGAAGAGTGTGGGGTTGGCTCGACCCGACCACTTAACCAGTTGACCCATTCACCATGCTTTCTAAACTCCCAATGATCATCTAGCTATGATCGCGTTTGTTCTCAATTATCATGCCAGTAACATGCCATTTTCGTTAAATTTATTTTACAGGCATGAGGCAACGAGAGGGTGGATGTTGGCAGTTTGTGTTACTGGTTTTGGAAGTTGTTTGAAAGGGTAATTTGCGTTCGATATAATACATTGTTTTTATGTTTGGACTGAAAGTATGTGTTTGGTAGGTTGGCTATTATTCTTTAATCTGAAGTTGTTGAGTTTATGTGGTGGTTAGAATTCTTATGTAGTCTGTTGGTATGCTATTATTATATGATATGTTAATTTCAGTTACTTATAAGAAATGTTATCCAATGTAGTCTTTTCTCTGTTTTGATTTCATCTGGTTGTCACAATCATCTTCTTCTTTATTCTTCAAATCCTTCGCTAAGTTGCTTTTTTTTCAAAGTAAATGTTAAGTTTAGTTGGTTTATTACCAGAGAGGGCATAAATAGATCTTTTTTATTCTCTAAAGTTATCTGGTTTTCTGTTTAAAAAATTGGTTACTTGAATCATTATAACCTTATAGTTTAAGTTGATCTAACATTACCAATTTATTTATTTATTTTATTTTTATTTTTCAATGTATTTTTGGAAATAGGAATATTGTTTTCCCTACTTGTAGACTTGTAGTAGCTCTCAAATAATCTTGACATCTAATGAACTCTACAATGTCTGGTAGAAGGTTAATCAGATTTTTTCAATGGGGCGTCGGTCTAGAACCAGATTGGTCTGGAACGGACCCGACCTGGAACTTTCGTCTGATTACGTAAAAATAACAGAACCGAGAACCGGACCATGAGCTAGTAGGTCTGTTCCGGGTTTTATGGGTTGATTCTTTAAGGTTTATACGCAATTAACAGTAATGGGCGGCAATTAAATGGGCTGTAAAACTATTTCAACAACACTTTAGATGGGTTGAAACACAACAATGGATTATAGACACATACATTACCAAGGCCGGCCTTGTGAGGTGTGTGATGGACGATGTACAATTGTACATTACCCATTTGCAAAAAAGCCTCAAATTTGTCCTCTATCATGCGTTCATGTACCATAGGTTGATTTTTTTTACACTTATGTTTCTTCCCTTCTAGGCTTCTAGCCAAGGATCAGGAAAAACTAATCTATAATTTTAAAACTTTATAACTAAAAAGTTTATATAATAAATGACAGCTGCTTAAGTGGACCCATGTCCTATTAATTTTTACAAGGGTATGTTATTGGTATACCCAATTTATTTTCATCTCTCTATCTCTTTATATACATACATATAGATACACGGAGAGAGATATGGATAATAGGGTGTCTGAATATCATAAATGGGTGTTTATATAACCCAACCCTTTGTTTACAAACCTAATAAGTCAATAATCATTGAAAACGCAAGAACCATTTTAAAACCAAACAATCATCTTAATTAAATTAGCACATATACCATTAGCCCATAATAATTTAACCCCCCTTTTAAACTTAAAAATTAACCTAATTAACAAGAAAAAGAAACTTTGCATAGATAATTCCAAATTCTTGTCGTCTGCGAAAATAAAAAACACAACTCAATATAGGTTCGATCCGCTTGAAAATAAAAATTAAATTACTGATTTCTGAAATCTACAGACCAACCCTGATATTATCATACCCACACATATTATCATACACACGTTAAAGAATCAACATGAATAGACGAATAGTGATGATGTAAAAATACATATACATACACTACTGGACATTAAAGGATAATACTTACAACAATCAATGAAGACGATTAGATGATTGATGGCCAATCTAAAAACCCTAGGGGCTTTGGAGATGAAGGCAAGTTTTGCTTGAAGGAAACGTCTGAAGAACCCTAATCAAAGAACTATGACATCTAGTTTTTCATACCAACTCTCATATCAATCAATATTGTTTGTTTTGTTTACTATGAGCTCACAGATTTGTTTTTATTTGCTTAATCGAAAACTTCATAGGTCTCCTATCCCACAATTATTACCACCCAATCACATTTAATGTGAAATTCTCTCATTCACAACCAATGCGCTAAAAACACGTTGGAGTATTTGAGATGGAATATTCCTTGTGGCCTAGTACTCTCTTGTGTAGTTAGAACATAACAGAATGTTGTTACAAATGCCCCGGTTGGGACTATTGTCCTCAGACGAGGTTGTCTCACCATTGTTGAATAAAAAAAAAGAAATGACTCTGAGATCATTTGTAACATTTGATCTCTCATATCAATTAGTATCGTTTGCTTTGTCTAGTAGCACGGAATTATGTTTGGTTGTTGCCTAAGTAAAAATGTTCCAAAAGTCACACATACTAGAATTGCTCCCCACCTAAACACACATAACTATGAAATTCTCTTTTCATTCATAGTCAATGTGTCCAAAACGAATTGATGATAGTTAAGGCTGAACATTCTTTATGGCCTCTAATCTCTCATGTATGGTTAGAACAAAAAATAACGATCCTTGATTTGTCTAAAGTGTTACAATAACCCCGGTCGAATAACCTCAATGATTTATCAGTTGTAGGTACATACGGCTCTTGATGATTTTGTTGAATGCATACAAATTAAATTAATTTTTTTATTTTTTTATCGGTTGTAGGTACATACGGCTCTTGATCGTGTTTCTTTTTATTTTTTTTATTTTAAATCATTTGAATAGGTTACGTGTCAATTTTTGTTGCTGATTTCCATCCATAGGAACAAACAAAGCGTCTATTGCTTTGTTTTCAGAGGTACACATTAATACAAATTTATATGTGGTAAATACAGTTTCTAGAATGCATAAATGCTATATTAAGATAAGATTAGATTATATTTCAATATAAATCATGTGTGTACACCGTCCGAATTGTGATAAGATGCCATTTGAAAAAGACAATATTCCAACTTTTGAAAAATGAACAAACAAACAAAATAAAAACTTATATTTTTTGTGTATAACACATACATTTCATATTTGATACGTTTTTGTAGTCACCTCCACAACTCGGTATATCTTGAGAATGTCCGATGCATATGATACAAAAACCGGCACACAAGAAGCTACGTGGAACACAACATCCCGCCCCAAACATATCCGCGAGTTGATACCATGACAATGACTAAATTCGAAAACAACATCACAAACGAGACGACTTTTGTTTTTCGGGCTGATCTTACGACATAAAGTAATATTGCTTTCAAATGATCTATAAAAACTTGTGTGTAAGTAAAGAACAACTAAGAACGCGAGTCAACTATCTTGTAAGAAAACAAGACTAAAATACATAGTTAATTGTATAACGGTAGTAAGTTATGTGTATTTTCACTAATTAATAACAAAGAATCATTAAATAATAGAAGGTAAGACAATGCAACAAAATTCTAGCATTATGTTGAATGTCCATCTAGAAATACAAATTGCATAGTCAAAAGAAAAGTCAAAATCAAGCAATGGCACAAAGTAGATGGCTCCGGAAATGTGTAAATTCAATTTTGATAATTGAGGGACCAACAATATTTGAAATATATGCCCATGTTGCATTTAAAATTCCATGTTATTAACTATTTTATTGTCCATTGGATGCATTTCAAATAATGGTTCAAATGAAGTTAGTTGTTATCTTTTGTCATAATGTTTTTAGTCTAATGGTATATGAGGTATAAACAGTTCATCTCTTCTAGAGGTCACGGGTTCAAGTCTCGTGATAAATTGTGAAGTGTAAGTAGAAATAAATTAGCTGAATGTTATTTGAAAAAAAAATGTGTGACATCATACTATTTTTTATATTAATATTTCAATTGTGAGATTGTATTGTATAACATCATACTATCTACTGAAGTCAAAATTATACGTGTGATGTAAAAATCAAAATCAAAATTAAACTTTAAAAACACGATCTTTCTTTTCATATTCCTTCCATATCATACATTTAGTTTTATATCTATTTGTTTTTACATTCTTTTTTGTATTATATCATGTGCTACTTGTCTTTGGATTATTTTGCTTTTCCCCCCTACTTCCTTTTATATCAATTGAATTCAATGTTCACATTTAATGTTTATTATAGATGGAAAATGAGAAAGTTAGGTCGAACTAGATTACACATTCAAATAAATGTTACATGAGGATCAATAGAAGGGACCACACATTGATTTGTATTGGTTTATAGACTTATCATGAACCTTTTCAAATAAATGTTTTTCCGATTATATTTTTAATTTATTGCTAAGAACAAATGTTTCGTCTTCATTCTTTGTTTTATTTTATTTTTTTTTCCTTGGAACCTTCTATCATGTTAGAGTACCAAAATAAATGTGATATGCTACTTCTCATACCTAACATAACTTGTTATAGGATAATTTTGTCAAATTAGATATTACATATGGCTCACCAAAAATCGGTTCAATCATCTAACTTGATGTTTGGGTTGGTTTATTTATTTATTTTTGTTGGTGCATAATATAAGTATATTATTCATAAAGATAACATATTACTATTTCCGTCCCAAAGGTTAAGGGAAAGTAAAAATGTTACTCGTAGTTTTGACAGCAACGCATTATAATGAAGATTTCGACAATATGTTTCTTCGTGACTACCTTTAAAAAACGAGGTCATGTTTGGTCAATGCTTTAAGAACAACAGAATCATACATTGCAAGGTGATATTTAAAAATGAGGTTAGTGGTTTAAGCCTGACTAAAATATCAACAAATAAAAGAAAAAACGTGTTGGAAACTAATAGGCTCATTTGCATTATGACATATGTGTCTGGAATGGGACACTCATGTATTCGGTCACTATACAGTTGACGAGAAAGTATGTTTCAACATCAACGTGAGAGCTTACACCGAGCCATTAAAGCTAGCTCGTGCCAAGCTAACAATCACATGTACCGTTTGATTTTATCAAGCTTGGGTTTAACATATCAACATCATTGTCTCATACTATTATCGACTTCTAGTTATGCACCCTTTATTTTTTTTTGAACGGCTGGTTAGTTGTTAGTTGTTAGTATCACCAAGTTAGTAATATTCACCTCATGCCAAGGTTTAAACCTTGGACCTCCAAAAAAGGCAAAGTCTCCCACCTTCCCCTTAACCACTAGGCCAAGAGATCATTGGTATTATGCACCCCCATAACTTGTAGAAATTCCTTCACTTACAACATACAATACTTAGTTTGTTCTTTAAAAGCTAGTAGTTTCAGTACGTCATCTTAAAAGTTAGTAATAATTTCCTTTTGTATTCATTCTATTTCAAGTCAACTCATAACATAAAAAAGGAGGAAGGATACAAGTACAAGTTTCAACAAAGTAAAAGGACCAAATTGGTAAAAGGTGATATCTTATGGGTGACTTTTGATGCAAATAAAAAGTTCTCAAGTAAAAGGGTGTAAAATGAGAATAACCAAATATTGTGAATCGTCGTTTTCTCAGCATTTACCCGCCAAAACAAAGCAGGTGGGACCCACTATCTTCTCCTTGTGTTCCGTTCATCGACTGTACACCCGTCCCAGGGCATCGGACTCACCACCACTATTCATCTTCATTGACATAACTTTTCTCTAATGGTTATTTGAATACGCGATTATTTTTATTACTCGAGTATTAAATGTTGGGGCATTAGGTTAACATATTAATAAAATAAAACTCGTATATCAATCTGTTACCAACAAACACTAGTTTGAGATCATTTTCAATATAAAACTCATATTAAATAAGAAAACTCTTGACCTAATTTATAATATATATTTTTTGTCACATGTGAGATTTGAACTCAAAACACTTCTATTTAATGAAATTTTGAGCATCTTACCTTCAAATCATGTGGGTTGAAAATTATTGGTTTTTATTGACATAGCTACCCACTATGTCTTGAGAAAGCTTATTTACTATTTCTATACACATTAACTATGAGTATCGTAGAGATTAATTTTTTTTTAACTAAAAATGTGTCACACTGTTTCGTATGATATGTGTTATCTTAATCAGTTCATCTATGAGTTACTCTGTCAGGAGCGCACATCCCCAACCTATGGTATACTGAGTAATAAGGATACATTTGTAACAATCATACGATAACTTAGTGGTAAGACATCTAAAAGTTTTGTTAAGATATAAAACAAGTGAAAGTAATTTATAGGGTTCTTGTAAATTTTTTAAAGAGTTAATTTTAGTTGTGCTTCTTGATATTTAACAAAAATAATAAGTTTCCTTCAAAATATTAAAAACATTAATTTTACCTCTAAAAGTTTCATAAATTGTTTCATTTTCAATCCAAAAGTTGCATTAATTGTTTCAATTTGGATCCAAAATAATAAAATTTTTGGACTAAAATTGAAACTATTTATAAAACTTTTGAAGTTAAATTGATGTTTTAAATCTTTTGGAGGAAATTTATTATTTTTGTCAAACCTTAGGGAGAAAAATTGTAATTAACTCTTTCTTATATATAAAAAAAGTGTTGTTAAAGAAGTAATATAGGATGATAATATAGTGTTGGGTCATATAGATAAAAAAAGATCTACAAAGAATAATGCTTTTTATTTCTTTCATAAAAAAGATCTCACTTTCAATGTTTTTTCTAAACCCAAAAATGTTTGAGCAGCCAGTCGATTGATTTGTTTACATTTATATAATTCAAAACGCACACAAATGACTTTATAAACAATTTTATACAAATTAATTTTATTTTTAAACAATAGTTAACTATTAACATGTGTAGTTGTGAGTACGTTTCAAGACTAATGAAGTTAAAGACTATGATCTAGGCAATAGTATATGTTCAATGTATGTTTTTGGGAGATTAGAGTTGTGGTTATGTTCAATGTTCAAGACTTTGATTAACACGTGTTTTTACTATTTAGGCAACTATATATGTTTCAAAACATAATATTTTAACATAACATCTTTGTTAGACCGGACATAGAGTCCCCTAATGATACAAAAGAAATGGGCAATTTGAATATTTTTTTAAGGAGATCGTGATAAGTATGATAATTATTTTTTTAACGTGACAAACGTACTAGTCATGTTGGCCACATAATTATTATATACACCTAATACTAAATCAACTATAATGATTAAAACACGTCTTTAAATATGTAGTACCTCCTTGTCTAATAGAAACCCTCTTTTGACCGATCCATAGCTTTTTTTTCATGTAAGTTTACTTAATTCATCAGGCAATAAATATAACTCTTACAATTAAATCTTAATAAACCCAATTTGTTTATGTTTTAAAGTAGTATTAATACCAACTTTATTTATAATATTTGATTCACTTGCAATATTAAATATATTAAATATACTATAATATAATCCTTCTAAAACAAAGTTACGTTTCAAATCAAAATAACAAAATATAATAATCACAAAAGTAATTTTAGAAAGAAAACATATATAAAAATAAGATATCAAACGAATTTAATGTGATTCTTGATTAGGATAGAAAACAGAAAATAAAAAAGAAATAGATTTGAGTAAATCTATAAATATAATATCTATACTTATTAATAAAATAATATCTTTAATGACACGTGTCATTTTCTTAAGCCTTCATTTTTTTTATTTCCCGCCTAAAAATGTATCTATCCTTATTTTTAGGCATAGTTCATTTGAATAAAATCAATTATTATAATAATTATAAAGGGAGTTATTTTTTCCTAAAATAGTGTATATACAAAATTTATTAACAAAATAGGTGTTTAAGTAAATGTTTTTTTTCTCACTATGATGCTATTGGTTAAATTTATATTATTTTACAATAATATTATTTAAAAAGAGTCAAGTACAAAGGTTAATTAATAAAGTTATAAAACAATTTGGTTCATATGTCATAACTAAATACAAAAGGTTTTTCTAAAACTTAATTTTGTTTTTTACTTAGATTTAATTTTAAATCGTCTTTACATATAGAAAAGTTAAAATTTTTTCATCTATAATGTTGTTTCAATTTCACATAAAAGTAGCCACGTTTGTTTTTTACTCTTTTTAAATATATATATATTTTTCAAAAATGTTTTTAAGTAGCTTAAAAGATGTAATAAGAAAAACTATTTTTAATAAAAAATACATTTTTAAAAATGTTTTATATAAATATCATGACAAAATAAAAAAAAATTAATGGTTTATTATTTTTACTTTATGAATTATAAATGTAATACTCAATTACTGAGGGTATGTATATCGCTAATAGACTACCAATAATAATAAGGGGAGAAGCGGGTAACACCGTCTTGTAAGCCACTCAGGACCGACTGCATTTTCTCATTTATATATATGACATCCATTTCTAACAATTTTAACCGTGTTTGACATTATGTTGTACTATATTTTTTAATTCAATGTTATAGTTTTAGATTTTACATTCATATAATGTTTTCACATTTATGTTTAAATTTTAAATGATATTTATTATAAGGTTGATGTTTCTACCTATGTTTTTTATGCATCCTCATAAAAGTCAATAAAATTTAAGGAATAAACTAAGAATAAATAAAAGTTTATATATTTATATCTATACTATATAATAAAAGAATAATTAGATTGACATATTATCTTTTGTTGTGCATTTTAAACTTTTTTCTCACCCTTATCACATAGTATTTTTTTTCATATCGTGTAGCTCAAAGTATTTAAATAATTAACTTGATTTATTCTTATTTTGATAGTTTCATTAAATTAAGTTAAAAAAACAGTTCTAAAACATGATTAATTTTTTTTTCTAATTCTATAAATTTTGTTAGAGATATTTTGTAATTGATTTTTTTTCCAAAGTTGTTTTGATTTTTAAACAATCAATGTTCATACATGGTTAGCTTTATGTTGTATTATCTTAAGTTACAAGTAGATATGAATTAAAATTATTAATATTAGACAATGATGGTAATAGAATATCAAATTTTGTATATAAAAAGTTTTCGAATGTTTATGGATTATCTCTTGTTCAATATAATAGAACCTAAATTTCTTATTGATAAGTTCATTTCATTTCATATTATACATTATTTAGACTTATAAGTATTGATAAAGAAAATCTACTACTATTGGATATAGATGATTTTAAAAAATTAAACATAAAAATCAATATACAAAGTAGTAACAGCGATATTACGACTTACGAACCTTTTTATGAAAAATAATTTTTATTGATTGAACCCGTGTATTACACGGGTCTTTAGTCTAGTCTCCAAATATATAATAATACCAATATAAAAAACATACATGCTGTGTCACATAGGGCTCTTTCATAACCTCTCTATGATTAATTGCTAAATCAGTAAAACATTTGATTAGGTAAGAGCCTCTAAACCGGTAAATATTGAATTAATAAGTGATGTTTAGTTAGATTTCTAAACAACGGCACAAAATAATTATTTCAACTCTCATAACAAGACATATAAAATGTAATATAAGACTGTGTATACTAAATATCATAAAATAATAACATTATCAGTTGCTTCAATACGCATGTTCATAATTTTTTTTTGAACGACAAATGTACGACCCAGCTTCGGATGATAGATATTATCTTAATCGGGTCCATCTATCCGTTTTCCAGCCGGGACCGCACCCCCAACCCTCCCAGAAGGAAACTCATTGCTGAGAAAACTCACTGGCTCACTCTTAGCATTTTTTGCTTAGAGTGAGACTTAAACCCATGACCTCTCATCTATTTACATGTCATGAGTAACTTATTTTAACCGGTTGGCATAATGATCATTAATCATACGTTCATAAATACGTATATATAAAACCAAAGGGTAAATATGTAATTTTCCATCATAAAGAGAGATCTGATGAATCGAGGAGTAGGGGGCGTGATTCCAGAAATTTGCTGGGTCGCGTGTTTGCTGGGGCCCACTTTATACGTATTTCCCCGCCTTTTTACTTTTTTTTTCTCTCTGTCTTTTGTCAGAAAAAACAAACATAAATAATAATAATAACAATAATAAATATAAAACATAAATAAATAAAAATTAATAATACGTTATAAGAAAGAAGAAGAAGAAGAAGAATGCGCATTTTAATATTTAGGTCTCAACGTACATCCATACATCCCCCCACTTTGTAACCACCACCACCACCATCACACCAATCGATCATCTCATTGATCTCACTTTCTCTCTGCACCTAATAACTTTTTTCATCAAGTTTAGGTGTGTTTTCTGTATTTGTAGATTTTTGTTATTGAATCCAGTTTTTCAAGTGATTTGTGTGATGATGATTATGACTATGTTGCATCGATTGTGTTCTGTTTTGTGAATTTGCAGGATCGTGTGAAGTTACATCTTATCGGTGGTTGTGGTTGAGGTAATATATTCGATTTGTGTTGTTTTGGTTGGTTGTGATTGATTGTTTCGAGTTTCCTGTGATTGATCAATGATTATTGGTGACATAAGTATTTTCATCTTCTGGTTGCAATTGTTTGTGTTATTTTTTCGGATTTGTGTTGTAGTCGGGTTAAGGATTGGTTGTTGGTTTTACCGTGTGGAGTGTTTGATCTTGATTTTTATTTTTTGGTAGATACTTTGATTGATGCTGAAGCGACTATGTGAGATGATTTTTCTTGTTGGTGAATGTTTTCTGAATTATAGAAGTGTTTGGCTTTGGAATTTTTTTTAGATGATTGATGATTTGAGTGCCATATATTTCTTATGACCGTAAGAACTCGTTGTTGGAAAACAAAACTCATGGCCTACCAGTAACCCGTTAACCAATGAGAGTAAAACACAGTTTGCCTAGGTAGGTTCCATCGGCGCTTACGGGATCACCCCCTTTGAATGGTGCTGTATTTGGGATTTGGTTAAAAGATACTAGTCTTTGGACATTGTAGATGTGTGCAGCACCTGATTAGAATGCTTTACCTAATAGTTACTCGGTTAAATCACTAGCCTGCTAATCATCATTTGGGTTACTATCTAAGGATACATACCTAAGTTTAAGGCAATGAAGGTGAGTTTGTGGTGTGTTTCTTCATTGCTTCTTAGTCCTGTGTGACAATGTAGATCGTTGCATCATATGATTTACGGCACATGCTTAATAGCAGCTCATCATCATTAAACTTGGAAAAATTTTGGCCTCATTTAGGGTAAATTTACTAGCATAAAATTTCAACATCATCCATTTTCCATCTTATCTTGCTATGCATTGGTCCTGATCTTACTGGTGATATATACAATGAAATACAACATTGCGTCCAAATCAGTTACCTGCATTATTGCTCCCATTCTTGGCTTAGCATCTTTCTAAATTCTTTATCTTATTTTAGTATTTTACTAGCCTTAGTTGGAAACATATTCTCTGAAGTATTATGGGAATCTTATGTTGCTAGGTCCATTATTTGGATGGTCTAAAGGCTTTACTTTTGACACTAGCAACTTGTGCATTTCAAAATCTAATTCCTTTTGCAATCATTTTGTTTTAGGTGGATTGTTTTGTTTACATCATATCTGTCCAATGTTGGGAGAAGGAAACAACAATTCTTTAGTCCCTGCTTTTGCTGATGAGAACCTTTTCCAATATCCTTCAAATGCATCAAATCAGTTGCAGCTATTTGGAAAAGGTGAATTTCTATCCTTCTAAACTAAAATTTACTTTTTTTGTAATTGTTCATAATCTCCTTACATCATATTGAAGGTATATTGATTTTTATGCGAATGTTGTGTTTACTCTTGTTTCTTACTTAGGTTCTTGTAGCTACCTTTTCTTAGATGTTGCAGTAACTGTCTTGGTTATGTTAGTCATCTATTTGAATAATGTGATATTGGGGTTGCTGGTTAACAATTTTATCTTACGGGTACATGATACATGTATACGCGTTCTGTCCCAGAACCGAAAAAGAAAGCCCCCCTTTGTTTTCAGCTTAGCATACTTTCTACTGATGAGAATAAGATAATCATGAAAGGCTTTATATTTTTTTTTTATTTTGAAATCATTTGGTCTCTTAATACTTTGTTATAATGGAAAGTAATAATCTTTCTAACTACATATCATATTTAATCAATTTATCTTCCTACCATGTCATCATAAATATCATGTTAATGTTTTCTTACCTTTTCTACTGTTAGGTGTAACATTCATCTGATTTCCTGAATGCTATTGTTGGTGCAGTAAATTATGATCATAATAGTCCCGTCTTTCGGCCCAGCAAACGTCCAAGGGAAGTTGATGCTAATTTTATGCAAAAAAAGCTTCCAATTTCACTGAACCACAACTTTCATCGTGATGATTCTGATATTCCTTCAAGCCTCCCGAACCCACACCATGTATCTACTGGCTTAAAATTATCATATGATGATGAGGAACGTAATTCCTCAATCACTTCAGCAAGTGCAAGGATGACATTAGCACCATCAATTATGTCTTCTATTGGTGATAGTGTTACAACTGAACTTGATCGCCACAAAGAAGATCTTGAAAGATTCATTACGTTTCAGGTACTATTTCGTTCTTCCCAACAATTTATTTGTATACAAGTACATGTTTTGTCATCATTATTCATACTTTGCAGTCTACAAGGTCATAAAACAGATCACTTACTAAACCATTCATAATGCATAACATTAGATGCATAGAATATTTGGGAGGTTCCAAAAGGAACATTTGTTTCCTCTATGAACAGCCAACTAGGGGAAAATAAATTTTTGAGATTTATCTTTGCATTTCTTCACAACCTTAACTTAAAAACAACAAAATTTCAGGGGGCTACTAATAAAGCCGGCCAGTAATTGGGTTTAATGCATCAAAATGTAATGGATTTTCAACTTTTGTGTTTGATGTAAACAACCTTCTTTTTTTACCATTCGATAATATAATGAACATTTATATCGTTATCATTTGATGCACTTTGACCTTTATGGAACACCTTTTGGTTTGATCAACCTTTTTTTAAGGGGGGTGATATAATCAAAATTCTGTAAAACATGGTAAACATCATTTCCTGCTATCCTATATATGGCTATATATTTCCTTTTTGCAAGGAAAATTCCATTTTCAGGTAACCACTAGAAACTTCAAACTGATTTAATATAACCAACTTTAAAAGGTTTAGACACAGGGTGATATGACCTGGTTATCTGCTCAAACTGATGTCATGGCAGCTGATGTATCAGTAACTTTGACCATGTTAACTCTATCTTGATAACGTGTCACTGCTATAACAACTGAAAACCTGTTAAATTACATGTTTATGTTAAATAAAGATTAGGCAAAACTATGTTATTTTGTATGCAATTTAGCCTATTTGGTTTCCTAAACTAACATCTAGTGGTATTAACAGGAAGAAAAGATGCTGAAAGGAATGAGAGACCTAAGGCAGAGACACATGACTTCTTTTCTGGCTGCTATTGAGAAAGGGGTAGAGACTAAACTGCACGAAAAAGAAATCGAAATAGAAAACATAAACCGTAAAAACAAGGAACTTATGGACAGAATAAAACAGGTGGCCACTGAAGCCCAAAACTGGCACTACAGAGCCAAGTACAATGAGTCAATGGTGAACATACTACAAACAAATCTTCAGCAGGCACTGGCTCGTGGAAGTGACAACCATCTTAAAGAAGGATTCGGAGACACTGATGCTGAAGTATCGTCTAGTGATCCTCAATATCACCTAGGATTAACCAACAATGTCGGGAAGTCTACGTGTAAAGCGTGTAGGGCCAATGAGGTGTCGGTTTTGGTAATGCCGTGTAGACACCTAAGTTTGTGTAAAGAATGTGATAGTTTAACGAGCGTGTGTCCAGTTTGCCAGATGGTTAAAACAGTTAGTGTGGAAGTGTACCTCTCATAAGGTATGTAACTCTCTCAAAATCTTATATCAATGAGAAATTTAGTATTATTATGAGCTATTATTTATTGTAAGTTTAATATTTAATTTTTGGCATGAAAATTTACATGATAAATGGCATCTCTTGTCATTATAAATGAAGAAAAATGGAAATAATAAATGAAGTAGATTACATATATGTAATATTGTTGTGGAGGCTGTAAACAAGGAGGGCATGGAAGCCATTTTCACATGTATTTTAAGCACATACTCGAATCCAATGGTTATAGTGAAGCTCAAGACTGTTGTTGGATTGTTAACATAACATACGGAAGCACTATAATAAAATGTGGTCTTGCTATATGTCAGAAAACTCAAATTAACTATATAATCCTGAACCACAAGAGGTTTTTTCCCTTACAACGATGAACAAATCATCTATTCAACGAACACAAGAAAAATAGACGACTAATAAGACTCAGATGTATCAATATGATAATCTGATGAACAAATGTTATAAAACCTACTGACGACACACTACAATTGTTGATTATGATAAAACCCAAGACAACCGATTGGAGCAAGTGAACAAATGGGTCAAATAAGAAACATGTGTAGTGGATGAACAAAACAAAACCAACATCTTCATCATGATGATAACCAAATGAAGATAAACAAACAAACATACCCAGTGTATCCCGCTGAAGAGCAGGGTCTGGGAGGGGTATGTGGTGGCAAGTCTTTCCTCTATCCCAAGAGATAGAGAGACCGCTTTCGAAATGAAGATGAGAATGTGAAAGAGAGCCACTGAAACTTCGATATGAATGATAATAAGATCCAGCTGATCTACACAACTCCAGCCCAATATTTCTTTAGTCCAATAGCAACTCCAACCCAAAACTAAAAAAACAAACACAACAAAGTAAACCAAATTATAAACTGTTTATTCAATCATGTGTTTGAATTGAATTGAAATGATTCATACATTTTAACACTATACTTTCATCATCTTAAATATAATTCCATATCGTCTGCAAACAACTGTTTGATTTGCTACCAAACGACCGCTTGAAATTTTTATCAAATGCTCATTTGCGAATTATGTTAAATCTCATGCCCCTTCTACCTTTTAAACTGTTGTTTGAGTTTTTGTCAAACGACCGTTTATAGGTTATATCAAATCTAATGGGCCACAACCTTTTAAACAACCATTTAAGACAAATTAAAACATTTGTTTGGGTGTAAGATTAGATGAAAAACTAAATACTAAGCGCAAAATTACAAGAAGACACACTGACACATCCAATAGTCAAGTTGAAACTCAATAATTGTATCTAAAAATTGGTGTGGCTTGGGCATTGGTTCCCTAAAGTGCTTCAATCCTTGCTTTATTGTCTAAATTGGTAGTGGAAATCACAATCCGAGCCACATAAGTTATGGTTTAAAGCAATTTCGGCCATTCACCAAAAATGCAAGAAGACACCATTTCTTCCTTAAGTTCAAGCATTGCTTTACTCGATTTGACTCGGATATAATGTCTCGTAACATTGACCTGACGCGACCTTACTTTGGAATAACTTTATTCCCATCAAAGTTAATTTATTTGTTTGGAGGGATCTTCTTATAAAATCTCTACCGAAGACCCATTGAAAAAAAAAAGGTGTTACTTGAACACCTTGCTATGCTTGGTCTGTGGTTCTCATAGTTTTTTTCATAATTTTTTGACTTTGTTTTCATAGTTTGGTTTGTGGTTCTCATAGTTTTTTCATAATTTTTTGACTTTGTTTTTATAGTTTGGTCTCAGATTTTTTATTGGCGTAAGCTCCAATTGCCCCTATCTCCTTATTAAGTGAAGCCATCAACTCATTAATCCAGTGACAGAACTTGAATATAGGGGGAGACGAAAGTCTCCAGACCTAAATCAAAGGACCGGACTTAATACTTATAAAATTTCTGGATAAAGTATACATACATTTTCAATTCTGAGCGAAAAACAGAGCCCAGGGCCCCTAGTAACCTTCGCCTATGCCTCAACCCTCCCTTAATGTACTCTCAAAATTGATCGATAGGTAAGCTAGGTTATGCCCTTTGCCTTGTTATCTTAGGGTGTATTCACACTCTTCATATTATTTGTTATTTATTTAATAATTTATTTTCTTCTACTTACAGTCATTAAAATAAACTAGAAAGATGAGAATGAATAATAAATCTTTATATTTAAAGAATCGTCATAGTTTTTTTTTAATTTAAGGATGAGGTTTTGATACGAGGATTTAGATATAAAACAAAATAGAAGAATTCTATTATTATTTTCTAAATTTTAGTGAGAAAAATGGAATAGGTTTCCTGGTTTCCAAACGAGTCACCTGAAATCCTCATATTTATTATTTTCAAATTATTAATTTAAATATCCAATGAAGGTTGTTTTGTTGTATTGTTTTACCTTTTTTGTTTTCTCAATAAACCATTTTGTTTCTTTTTTTCTTTCCTTTTAAAAAACAACAATTTTCTTAATTAATTTCTTTATACTAAAAACAATTTAAACACAACAGTCTTTTTCCTTTTTAATATATAGGTTTTGACTTTCGTGTATGCATCTAGAGGTGCACATAGAAACTGGGTCCCCGACCCGACCCGGAAACCTGATCCGAACCCGAACTGGTTTGGACCCGGTGGTAGGTCAAACCGGTTTCAACCCGGAAAAAACCGGCGGGTTGGAACTAGTTTGTATATTTCTAGCTCAAACCGGTTTGGAACCGGTTTTTATCAAAACCGGTTTGGAACCGGTTTTTATCAAAACCGGTTTAGAACCGGTTTTTATCAAAACCGGTTTACGAACCGGTTAAAAAAACCGGTTTCAAACCGGTCCAAAAAAACCGGTATGTATCTTTTTTATACTTTAAATATATTATTTATTGAATAAAAAAATATAAAGTACCGGTTTTTGGAACCGGTTTTTTGACCCGAACCGGTTAGGAACCGAGCCGGACCGGTTCCAACCGGGTTGGGTTTTATTGGCCCAAAACCGGTTCCGGATCCGCCCCGGTTCTTGGTCAAAACCAGTCCCAGAAACGTTGACCTGAACCCGAAGCGGTTCGAACCCGAACCGGTTCAGGAAAAAAAATCGATTTGTGCACCACTGTATGCATCGCGCTATGCACATTTCTTAATTTATTACATTTTTAGTTTATTTTTACTTTTTTAAACGACTAACGAACATACCTTTTGTAGAAATCGTAAGTCTAACATACTTCGTTGAATCTGTGAAGTTTTCTAGGTGGTTGTTCTTGTAATCATGCGTCTTTGTTGTTCAAAAAAGCAACAGTTTGTGGCATGGATGTTAAATCCCTTTTGTTGTTGTTAAGGCCTAATAATAAAAGTTTTGAGGCCCAAAACAAATCAGTGATTAAAAAGCCCAAAACTATATTATTATCTCATGCCCATAAAACCCCATATTTAATTACAAAGACCCCGATAACGTGTAAAACTAAATCGAGCTCACACTCCCGCGACTTCTTACTCGCTTAATTTCTAAAGTTATCTCCTTAATCAATAAGTTAATCCAATAACGCAAAAATTGCCAACGCCTTTTTAACCTTCTACTAAACGTCTAAACCTATCTATCTTGTCACTAAAACTCTCAATCATTTGCGGAGAAACTTCTTCACTACACTCATTTGTACGGTCATGTCCAAAGCTATTTGGTGTTTATTACATTACATTTCAATTATGTTTTTTTTTGCGTCGACGTTCACACGTCTTTTAGTGAACATCAGAGGCACACGTAGTGACATAGGTAAGGTATATAAAAACATGTGATGAATTGACTTAGAAATTAAAAAAAATGGATATCCCTTATCTCCAAAGAGATG
>BJCN01313992.1:0-15631 GCA_018326445.1 Flaveria brownii
GACTTGTCCTCAAGGCTTGATAGAAGATCCCCCAGTCCGATGAATAGTCCCATCTGAGTGGAAACTGTCCATATGCTCCAATTGCAAATGCAGCCCCTCAAGTTCATCTGATTCATCATCCCCGAGCAGCAACACACGAAGGTTACCCGCAGAACACTTATGAGCTGGACTATAGATTTGTCCACACTTGTAGCATAGCCCTTTCTTCCTGCGGTCTTCCCACTCGGTGCGAGATAAGGAACGAACACCACGATCACGATAGCCTGCGTGCCCACTGGTAGGCCTGAAATTCCCAACAGAGTTAGACATCGTATTGACCAACGGACGATACCCGATCCCGGAATCCAACAAAGGCAGGCCCACAGGTGTAGAGTACCGAAAACGGGACAGGAGCGTGCTGGAATCCGACGGCCGAAGCATCAATTCGACATCCTTAGCCAAAGACATCGCATCAATGCAAGAAGGTGGACGATGTAAACGAACCCGCTGTTTGACATCATCCTTCAAACCAGCTATAAAATAACCAAGAGTTTGGGACTCCGGTAAACGAGGAACCAAGGACAACAAATACTCGAAATCATCTATATAATCAAAGATGGAATCGGATTGTTGAATAGTAGCTAATTGTTCGTAAGGATTCTGAATTGTGAGACCATTGAAGCGCTGTAACAATTCAGACTGAAATTCAATCCAATTCAAAGAAGGGCGAACCTGAGTGATGATTGTAAACCAATGTTGAGCAACCCCTATCATGCTCAGTTGAACGAGACGCAAACGGATATCATCGACAGTCTTATTGATGTCGAAATATAGATTTGCCTTTTGAATCCAGCCTTGCGGATCAAAACCAGAGAACTCGGGCAATTTCACCTTCTTCACCGCCCATGGCAAGCCAGAAGGAGCATCCGTTGAATCCGATGTCGGGCCGGTAGAAGTGAAAACCATACCCACCGAATCTGATCCCGAAGAACCGTCAACAAGCTTCGGCGCCTGAGACTTCATCCAAGCCATCATCACCTTTCGGAATTCGGCCGATTCCGCTCGATCTGCCTCTAACGCAGAGAGAGAAGCTTTAATTTCAGTAACATCAGATTGGAGCTGTTGAATCTGTTGATCGTGATTATCCAAACGTGAATTCTGGTTCACCATGATTGAAATTGGAATCGGAAATTGGATAATCAGAATAGAAATTGAGAGAAATTGATGGAGGAATATAAACCAGAATTTGAAATCGGTTGTGGAACCGATAATCAGAACAGAGAACGAATGGAAACCGAGTGTAAGGAACTGGAAATCAAAAATGAAGGAGAACAGAGGAGCGGCAGGTCGGACCAGTGATAGATAATGAATTAGGTAAATAAGAAAATCAAAGATGCATTCTATATTGAATTGAAGAAGATGATCTCAAAAGATCTACAAGATAACTACCCACCGAAGTGGTCCAGGGCTATGCCCTTCTCATGCTAATGCAATGAGCCTAACAAACTATCCACTATCTCTCTCCCTCTCCAAAATGACTACTGATCCTTATTTATAGAAATATAAGTTACACTTACCCCTTCCCACAATTACAAAATGCTATTAAGTAACAAACTAGAATCAAATCTCTATCATAACGCAACTCATATACGTAAAATAACTATAACACTGATATATGATAATGCAGGATTTGCCATTTCAAGGCAGATATAGCACCCCTATTACTGGTTCCTCTTTCTATGGTTCTCCGGTAAGCCATTTATAACTCGTTCCAATGAAAACTTTATCGTTTCTCTGTAAATTTAAAATGAGTGCTATAAATTCTAGATTAGAGAGGAGCCAGCTTCATACTCGTCACGTTTTCACAAAAGCTACAACTCACTTGAGAATCCCTTAGGCGAGACTGAAAGTGAATACAGTTACCATGATGAGGGCCGATCCTCTTCTAGTAACATAGAATTCGGAACAGCTCTTTATGATTTTACTGCTGGTGGTGATGATGAGGTAAGCTGATCCTTATTTGGCTCGTATTTTTTTATTCTAAATTGCGGACCACTGCTTGACCTCGATTCTTCAATGTATTCCAGATGAGCCTGGTGACAGGAGAAGAGCTTGAAATCGAGTATGAAGTTGATGAATGGTTCTATGTAAGTACACCATTTAATGCAAGTTAATCATATTAAAAGACATGAGTAGAAACTTTTTTTTTAAACGTCCTGCAGGTGAAGAAAGTATGCCCCGGTTGGGACGGAAAAATAGCTGGACTGGTCCCTGTTCTCTATGTCAACAGATGTTGAAACTAATGAGTTGTTTTTCAGTTCTGCGTATATCAATAAAGTACATCCTTTTGGGCCTAAGGTATTATTATCATCGACCCTCTGGTTGTGAAGAGCTTTTCTTTTTGCATATGTTATTCCAGAGTTTTGAGCCGGGAGTCTCTCTGGGTGCCATCTCTCTATCCACTGAAATGGAGGTAGCTGGTAAGGTTTGCCGTTGTCCCGCTTGATATCAAGTCAACATGACAATTCGTGATGATTATCCAAAGAATTGTTAAAGATCCAATTTGCCAATAGACAGGTTTGATTAACATTGACCAAATAGAATATTGGACTGTTCTGTTCAACTGAATAAAACTTTGATTAAACTTGACCCACATGACCCTGACGTATATGAAACGAACTAAGTTATTGATGTAAGATTTTGGTTTACATTGTGTTGATATAAATTTAATTTCATTATAGAGAATTTGTGTTGATATAAACTAAATTTCGTCTATAAACTAAGTTAAAAGAAGTTTTAGGTTTCCAGTAAATCCGATGTGATAGTCGGAATGGTGGTGTTAACGGTAGTTGGAAATTGTTGTACGATTGTTGAATCGGGAACATTGGGTTAAATTGTGATTGTTGATACTGAAATTGTGGCTAAAACAATGGCGGTGCCAGTGATCAGAAAACAAAAAATTCTTGTGAGCTCAACTCCTTACCAATCTTGTTTTTATTGTGTCTATGCTCGTTTGATGAAGGTACAAATTATTTTTTATTAAAGAAAGATATGTAGATATTGGTGTAGAAAATAATTGAAATTGTTGAGTATGTATAGTGCTTATTAAAAAAAAAGAACTCCCAAACTAGCCGTTTTAGAGTCCGTTGCTCAATGGCACACCCGACAAGGCATGTCATTGCTAAAATGGACGGGGCAGGGGCGGTTTTCCCTAGCAGCAAAAACCGCCACCTCAGCTTGCCGCTCCCTTCATGTATTTGGCATCCCGACCGGTGGTATGGTTTAGAATGACATCCATTAGCTTAGAATCATCTCATACGGGTATTAGAACATGTTTACATTTAATCTTGATTATCTAGCCCTACCAAGTATTAGATTAGTTATATTATTATCGTATCTAGATGGTTTTTTAACTGTAATATTATTCTTTGTATATGCAGCTCCTATGTAACCCTACAATTTACATAAGCAATATACAATTCTATATACAAGTACTTGATCGTCTATACAAGTTGCTTAATAACCATAGCAGACAGCCACAATCGTAGCTAGAAAATCTTAGCCACCACAACTATAAGACATGACATACACCATTATGTTCGAACACAATTTCGAAACAATCCTGTTAAATTTTCTTGCCACCAGAGCTTTGATAAGCTGCCATGCGTCACTGCCGAAAAGTCACGCTTTTATCTACCAAAGTTGCGTGATTGTGGCCTCCGCAAACACAGTGCTGCTTAGTCGCACCGTTCCAACTTCAAAATACATAATTTCCTTGTCCTTCGTCAGAAAAACTTTTTTTTTCTCAATGCATCTTTTACAAGTTAAAAGGCTTGTCATATATAACTCCTACAAGTTGGCCTTTACCCTATCTCCTACTACCTACGGTCAATGGCACGCCATGATTCAACCATTCCGTCGGATAGTAACTTATCTGTATACGTGGAATACGTTGCCGATCATATCAACGGCTAGCACAAACCAAGGCCACATCTACAACCAAAGAGAACCCTAATTCCATGTACATATGTTGCTTCTCTCCACCATTGGAAACGTCTTTTCTACGAACATAAGGTGCAAGTGCTTGTGATCTCTTATTCAACTTAGAATGAGCCTACACCCGGCCCCACACTTGTTTTAGATAATATATCCTTAAAACACAAATTTTCAAAATTATGGAGTAAGTTCATGAATCCCAGGATGCGTATTCTTGCCTGAGATGCTTTTCCCATGAATAGGCATCCGCACTTTCCAGCGATCACAACAACATGCTTTAGAATACGTATAATACAAAATTGTGAGGGTATAAATTTAAACCTTTGAGAGATAAAACAATAACTTTTCGTTTTCTAAAAATGTATACTAAATAACCTCTAACTTAATATGGTGATTAAAAAATGTACTAGCTACGTTTTTTTTAGCTACGTTTTTTAAGTGGACCCTCTATCTATGATCAACAAGGGGTATGATATTAATTTATCTATACTATTTTATAATACATCTTAGAAGAATAAGATGGTAATTTTGTTAAACACCTATACAACATTTTAAGCATAGAGTGATAGAGTACAAGTGTTTTACGTAATAATTCCACTTTTACCCCCATTTAATTAACTTCTTCTAATTAATGTATTATTTAATACATATTATTAATAAATTATTTAAATGTGATATTATATAACTCACTTCATTAAATTTTATTTTATTTATAATAATATAAATTGACATTTATGTTTATAGTTATTATTCATATTTTATAACTAAATACTATTTAAATTAAGTATTATTTTATTTAAATACTTATATCTATACTTCTATATAATACATATCTTTGGATGGAGATGTAATTTTACAAAAAATACAAGTTTTGAATCAACATGTACAAAGTAGTGCAAGACATTTAAGAGGGGTAGAATAATAAATTGATTAAGATTTTAAGACACTTTAGTGGTAATATGGTAAATCTATATCTATACTACTACATAATACATCTTAGAAGGATAAGATGATAATTTCATTCAAAGTATAATACACCTATAGAATATTTTAAACATAGAGTACAAGTGTCTTATACAATAGTTCCACATTTTTCCCTATTTAATTAACTTCTTCTAATTATTGTATTATTTAATATACATTATTAATACATTATTTAATAATGTGAATTATTTAATTCACTTCATTAAATTCTATTTTATTTATAATAATATAAATTGACATTTAAATTTATAGTTACTAATCATATTTTTATAACTATATACTATTTAAATTAAGTATTATTTTATTTAGATACTTATATTTGTACTATTATATAATACATCTCTTTGGATAGAGATGTAATTTTGCCTAGTATACAAGTTTTAAAGCAACATATACCAAGTAGTGCAAGACATTTAAGAGAAGTATAATAGGGAATTGATTAAAATTCTAATACATTTTAAGGGAAATATGGTAAATTTATATATCAAATATGATATATTTTGAAATTTTTGTCCTTGTTCATTTCATGTATCTAATAATCATTGTTAATAAATTATTTAATAATATAATATTATTTAATTCAGTTCATTAAATTTTATTTTATTTATGATACCATAAATTGACATTTAACTTTATATTTACTAATTTTATATTTATAACTAAATACTATTTAAATTAAGTATTATTTTATTTAAATATTTAAGTATATAACACACACACACATATATATATTCATATTTATAATAACTATAATTCTTTCTAGGAGCATATTGTGAGCTTAATAATTATAATATTTATTTATATCTTTTATAATAAAAATAAAAGAAGGATATAATGATAATTTTACATATATATTGAGACATCCATATAAAACTTCATGCTTAAATTTTAAAAAATTAACCATTTTATTTTATTTATGCCCTTACAATAAAGTATAAAATATGATACTTATAATACAAATGCTAAAGCATATATACATGGGCAAACAAAAACATCATTTACTTTTAATGTCATTTATTAATTGCGATTGATCATTAATTCATCTTTCCTTTTCCCCTGCTGGTTGTTACAGCTCAATAACAATCAAAATGGTAATTTGTGATGACAATTTCTCCATTAACTTTCTCCGGTCTATGCAAATCACCACTAAAAGCTGTCTCCGATGATCATAAAACTCTAACCTACATTCATAAAACGAACCCCCCCTGATATCTAGGTAATAAGTGATTTTGACCACAAATACTACTAATGCTTTCACTAATTTTGCTGGGATAATATAGTTGCATTAAAAACTTTTGTAATATACGGAATTGTTTTCTTTCATTCAACTTTTTCAATAATTATATTTTGATTTTTTAATTTACCTCATAACGCACCGAGTCAATACTGACTAAAATCGAATTGATAAAAAATCATGAAATAGTTGTACCGCTGCAGAGCGTGAGCATTTCTACTTTTACAATTAATATTGTTGTTTTGGTTATAGATGAAAAAAGGAAGAGCGGACAATTGACAAGAGAAAAATATGCTAAGGGTCATACATAGAAATGTAGGAGAGCATTTTTGCAAGCATGCAGCAAGCACCTTCATGCTTTAAACATGGTTTTGTATTAAGTCGCCAACGGTTGTTCTGTTTTATTCGTTTTTCCTCGTGTGATACATCATCATCATATTAGTTTTTCTCATTTTTCTAGTTTTTTATTTTACATGGTGTTATCCCAGTTTTTTCTGTCTTCTTGCTTTTTCAACTTGTTTTTTTAATTTGCAATTACATTTTAAATTTTTATAGTTAAATTAAATGAATTAGAAAAACAAGTTAAACTTTTATTAATTAAAATAGAAGTACATTAAAAAAAATTAAAATCTAGAAAAATTAAAAAACAAATCTAAATAAAATTTGGTTTGATTGATACAAACGCTCTAAATATTTGATAAAATCCGCTCAAAGGTTTTCGTGGGTTGTGCCTCATCGTCTATGTGAAAGTATATCATGTTCTATCAGTTCATTAATGGGAGGATCTTCTAAGTGATCCAGAGATATCTCTGTATCATTAATCTTTAAAATCATATTGTGTAACATAATATACGTGTGCATAGTTTTATTAATTCTTCATGGATGTACTTGTTTTGTGGGTTGTTGAGGTATTGGGCATGTACCTTTTGGGAACCCAAATGCTCGTTCAATGTCCTTCTGTGCCGCTTCTTTCCCTCCTTTAAATCGTTTGTGCATGATTGTATACGTGAAAGTATATGAAAAATGCTAATACTAAAGGTTCGTTTGGTTCGATTGATACAAATGTTCCAAATGCTCGATAAAATGCGCTCACGTGGGTTGTGAATAATCGTATACATGAAAGTATATCATGTGCTACTAGTACATTTGCGCTCTTTAACTATCGTTGCCCAGTTTGGAACGATCTTCAACGATAACGATTCAAAAGAATAAAAAAACAACAAGAAAGGACATTGAACGAGCATTTGGGGTCCTAAAAGGTAAATGAAAAATACTTTAACAACCCGCAAAACAACTACATCCATGAAGAATTAATAAAATTATGTATACATATATTATCCTAGACAATATGACTTCGAAGAGTGATGGTGCAGTGATATCTTCATATTACATTATAGATCCTTCAAACAATGACCTAGTATAACATGTATACTTTTACGTATACAATCACACACAACTCACAATAACCTTCAAGCGGATCTTAGTGAGCATTTGGAGCATGTGTATCAATCGAATCAAACAAACCATTAGTATTTTTTAGATGTTTTTTTTTATTTTTCTATCGATGACATCAATTAAAGGGGACTTGAGGAAAATTAGAAAACTAATGTTTCGGTTAGTATGTCAAATGAGAAATAATAGATTTATTGTTTTTTGGGCTTCCCAACTACCCATTGAATATTTATTTGTTAGGAGTAAACAGATAAAATTAATTTTATTCATTTAATGTTAGGCTAAATTTAATGGTACACCAATAAAATGTGGAATACTAATCGCATTTAATTTTATTGTACCTTTCAATATTATCTATACACAATATTAATTTATATGTTAAAAGATCCATCCGTAATGAAGGTTTGTGAGGTCATGATAGGATCATGTGACACCCTATCACATAGCAGCACAATCACACTTTGTTATGATAAATGAGTGATGACTGCAAAATGATGCAAAAGGGTAAGAAAAATATGATGGTGGTCATAAAAAAGAGCAAGAAATGTTTTTTTTTAATTTAATGTTTTTTTTAATTTATTATAGTGTTATTTTTCAACAAACTATAATAATACAACCTATCAACTTTAATAATTATAAACTTTATTACTATCATACACTAGGTACACTATTTTTTCATTATCACACTATGCTAATGTGACTATCAATATAGCAACACTTTTTCACAATCACACCTCTATACCCCTAAGACCATCTCTAATAAGATATTATTTGGTCTTTTTGAGTAGATAGAAGGTGATACGAAAGAGAAAAAAAGGGTGAGGTGCATGAGAAAGGAGGTCGGAGTTCATGGCCAAAGAACACAACTTGTTAGGTATGTGAGGGGGGGAGAGTAGAGATAGAAAGTGTGAGTAATTTGTAAGTTGTGCGTGTGGAAGGAGGAGAGAGTGAAAGGGTGGGGCAACAATGTTCGTTGTGCGTGTGGCAGGAGGAGAGAGTGAAAAGGTGGGGCAACAATGTTCTAGAAATCACTAGGCACTAGTCGGACAATAACTGCTGCTGACTCTCTAAGCTCGTTATCTTCTCATATTTCTCTAACAAACTCCGACGCATATCATCCATCATCTTAGTCTTCTCAAGCAGCTCCCTCTCTAACGCGCTAACCCGTTGCTCTAAAGTAATCCTGGTAGGAGAAAATGAAGCAGACTAGGGTTGCGGTCGAGGTTCTGGAGTAGTATGTAAAAAGCCTGCTTCACCAAGCATATCATCATGTGTTTGCTCTCTTGGAGGTGTCCTCAACACATTATCAGTAGTGGACATAGAAGATGATGTTACGGTTGTTGACTCTGTAACGATCACGGGTCTAGCAACTTCACTAACTGTGACTGGAATATTAGGCATAGGAACATCCTCAGTCGTCACAGTGGTCATCGGGGTCTAACGTTTCCTTAACACTCCACGTCCTCTACCCCTCCCAAGTGGACTATCACCAGCCCTTCTAGCCATTCTCTTCATCCTTCCCCTAGTAACAGGTACCTCATCAAGGATACAATCTGTATCATGTTCCTCAACAGTGCGTTTGGCAGGAGTTTCTCGCACTCTGGGACGTTCTTGTAATACATATGGCACATTCCCTATCTGATCATTACTGTTTCACTCCCACTCTTAGTGAACTAGGTGTTCACCTCAGGTGTTCACCTCATCCATATCAGATCATTCAGCACCTTGAGAACCCTCAGGTGCTTCTTGTGCAGTACTAATGGATGGACCAGTTGTATCATCTCTATGCACATGTGGAGTCTCTGTCTCTTATGATCGTACCTCAACTTGGTTTCCTTCAACAAACCTTTCAAGCTTAGCAAAGTGCAAACCATCCCAAGCATTCCCACGAGTTGCCATAAGATAAGTGAAAATGTTTTTTTTCATCACCATTACAACATAGGTGGATGATCAGACACTGCTAACTCAAGAGAGAAGCATTCACTATCATCTGAAGAAACTTGGGGTACATGATAAACTTCTTCCCCATGGTATCTATGACATTCTTCTGCATCTCATAAAAAATCATCTGGGATATGTTGTATGGAAGATCATCAACTAGTGATACAACCGGGATTCGAAAACAACACCGAGACTATCCATGCCAGCCTTTAAATTACTAAGGCAATGGATCACCACATGGAATAAGTACTTTCGAAATGGAGGTAAGTACTTCTTCTCCAATGATGGGTACCGGTGGCTATAACCCATTCGTACTAGACAATCCTTAGCAGCATCGTCATCAATCTTCACCGGAGCATGAAGCTGATCTTCTAATAATAATATGCTGTTAATCACCTCAGCTATAATGACGACCCTCTTGCCTTTAACAGTGGTAGTCATGCAGGGTTCTCCATCTTCATTAATCTCATTAGCAGCTGTGTGCCAAAACTAATCTATGACATCAATATAGATAGTAGGATTAGCTAAAATAGCATGATTAATCCAGGATGTCTTTAGACCCTCAATCAGTTATCTGAACAAAGCTTTGTCTTGAGGAACATCTCTAAGATATGCTATAACGTTATAGTTTTTATTAAAAACCATAGGCCTTGCCATCTGAAAAATTAAACAACTTTGATCAGTACACAAGATAATCATAAAATTTCAGACTTATGAAAAATTCCAACACTTAGAAAAACTTTGAAAATTTGAACTTTTCGCATGAAAACTTTAAGTTCTCGCACGAAAACAACAAGTTTTCAATTTCAACTTTTCGCGTGACAAGTGAAGTTATCGCATGAATCTGAATTTAACCAGAAGTCAACTTCTTGCGCGACAAGTTAACTTTCCATGCAAATAGTTCTAATCAGTTTTGAAAGTTTTCACGTCTGTTCATGTTCATTGAACTTTTCGCACGCGACAAGTCTGCTTTATTTTAAATTTTCAATCTATCATTTTCAGTGTGTTTTAACCACTAAGACATGTTCAATAGGTGTTGTTTAAGTCGTTATTAAGGTTCTTTATGTTTAATTTGTTCAATTTAATGTGTACTTGTCCTTTAAAAATCGATCAAATCTCAAACACACTCAAATCGACGTTATTACATTAATATACCTTAACAAGTGATTAGTAATCAATGGGCGACCACAATGAGTAATGCTAATCAGTTTAACAACAATGAATAATGCTAATCAGTTTAACATAGGTTCAACACTTACAATTTTGAAAGTGAAATTTTCATAAATTTTGTGCGATAAGTGATCTTTTCGCACAACTGTTTCTTTTATAGTAGTCTAACTTCTCGCGCAAGAGCTCAGAGTTCTCGCATTTGAACTTTTCGCATGCCTTAAACCTTTCGTGCGAAAAGTTCAATTTTCTTTGAAATTTTAACTTTTTAACTTTTTTTTTAATTTTAATCATCTTATTGAGCCTTTTGGCTTGTTATGAATATGTTTTTGTTTAATTAAGTGTTTATAATTATTCAAACACCCTTAATTTTTGAACATTTTGTAAAATTAAAACTAAAACTAAAACAATTAAACAAAATACACTTTTAACAAAAATCAATTTGACACAATAACTATTCCCATAACTCAAATGTTTTTGATAAATTTTCAAGTATAGGATCATATTTCTTAGAAATTAATCATTAATATCATCAAGCATTATTATAAATAAGACTGGTTACATTGATTGTCAATATAATGTATTTCAATGTTAAACTTAGACTTTAAGTTTTACTTAGACATATAAGCTGTGATATTTATCATGTTTTGAGTAAGTTATATGAATTCAGTAAATCCCACAATCAAAAACTTGTAAAACCCTTATCTAGCTTCAATACACTTTTGAGATTTCAAGTCACTCCAATATGACTTAAACCTTTCACTTCTGATCAGCTTTCTCAGAGTCCATTATTATCTTAGATAATATTTATTTGAGCATAACTAGCATGAGAAATGTTTCTGAACACAGAATATTAACAATTTCTAGGACTTATTAACCGCCAGTCGGACTTATATTTTGTCCTCGCAAGACGTTTAGGACTTACATGCCAAGTCAGACTTACATGCCCCATCTTTTGATTTTGCCTCCTGTGTCATAACATATTCTCTAAGAAGAAAATATTATCATATAATATATATGTCTATGACATATTTTTTATTAATGTGCTCATTGACATCTTTTATTCCTATATAGCCTTTTTGGCTTCTTTTACCTCCTTTTGTTTGTTTTTCTCTTTTTTTTACTTTTGTTTTGCTTTTGTATTCAACAAATTTTTTATATTTTGGCTTATATATATATATGTTATCTAAGATAAGCTGAGTGAGAAAATAACTGACTTGAGTATGACTAGACTGTAACTCTCAGTCTGTTTTAGCATGGAAGCAGGGTTATCACAAAACCTTGATGAGCTACCCACTTTCATTATAGACAGTTACTTTCAGTGCATCACAAAACATAGTGCTTTTTATTCTTGATTGTTAAGCCTATCAACATATGAAACATAATCCAAGTCAGTTTCTTGTATGCCTTAAAATGTAATGAATCAAAATCTAGAAATATAATATCATTTCCTATGTAGTCTTGAAAATTAATTTTCTCAATATTTGTTAAACAAAAATCTTTTTGTACTTTTCTTCAGACTATTACTCTCTCTAAGAACAAAATCTTTTCCAAACTATTTAATTTTCTCTCCCTAAAATTGTGATTATCTAGAAAGAAAATAACAATTTTAACTAAAAATAAAGAAAAATATGTTGGAAAGGGTGTACGAATTATAGTTAAACAAAGTTAATCATTCCCAAATATTAGACTAAAAAGTCAAATCTAGAATGATTAAATGCCTTAGTAACAAATCAGCTATGTTGTCATATGAGGAAATAGATTCCAAATGGATAAGCTTTTGTTTAAAACAAAAATGCATTCGGATGTCGATATGTTTTGTCTTTAAGTGCTGAATCGGATTCTTCACAATGTTCAATACTGCAGTATTATCACACAAAATTTTAGTGTCGTAAATGTTAAGGCCATAATCAAGAATTTATTGTTGAATCTAAATAATTCATGATTAACAACTTGAAACAGCCACAAATTCAGCTTCTGCAGTTGATGTGGATATCGTCTGCTGCTTTTTGCACTGTCATAAAATCAACCTATTACCAAGAAATTGACATCCACCAGTGGTTATTTCCTCTCCAAATTACATCCTATATAATCACTGTCATTGTAAGCAAGTAAATTAAAATCAGAATTTTTAGGATACCAAAGGCCGAGTGTTGGTTGACCCTTGAGATATTTAAAAATCCGCTTGACAGCTTTCATGTGAGATTCCTTTGGATTACTCTGATAGCGTGCACACTGACAAATTTTCAAACATAATGTCTGTTCTACTTACAATAAGATACATCATAGATCCGATCATTGATCAATACATGTGGTGATCAACGTCTTCTCCTGTGAGAACTAGAGTCAAAGTAGGAAGAGAAGACATAAGAGTAGGAGCTATCTTAGAGTCTTAAAACTTGTATTTGTCTAGGATACTATGAACATACTTTTTTTGATGTATCAGTATACCCTTATCATCCTTTTAACTTGAATGCCCAAGAAAAACGTCATTTCTACTCATTTCAAATTTCTTATTCATCACTGTTTCAAATTCCTTGCATAAATCATCATTGGTAGATTCAAAGATAATATTATCGACATAAACTTGAACTAAAATTAGATAATCATTAGTCTTCCTTAAGAATAAAGTTTGATCAATAGCACCTATTGTATAACCATTTGCAAGCAAATGTCGGTTAGAGTAGCATACCAAGTACGAGGTGCTTGATGTAAGCCATAAAGTGATTTTCCTAACTTGTAAACATATTCAGGATGATCTGGATCTTCAAAACTTGGTACTTGACAAACATAGGTTTTTTCTTTTATTTCACCGTACAAGAATGCAACTTTGACATCCATTTGATAGACTGTGAAGTTCTTGTATGAAGCATAAGCCATAAAGATTCGTATAGCTTCTAGTATTGCAACAAGAGCATATACTTCTTCATAATCAAGTCCTTCAATCTGATAGAATCCTTGAACAATAATTTTGACCTTGTTGCGAACAATCACATCCTTTTCATCCGTTTTGTTCTTGAATATCCATTTTGTTCCAATCGGTAACTTACCCTTTGGTAGTTCACATAGATGCCACACATTTAGCTTCATGAATTGCATCAGCTCGTCTTGCATAGCCTCTACCTAGTTGGTTTCTTTCAGTGCCATTTCAACGTTCTTCGACACAATTTGAGAAATGAAACATGAGTACAAGCATGTATTTATTGCACCAGATCTGCTTCGAGTTTAAACTCCTTGTGATAATGAACCAATGATTATTTCAGTTAGATGGTTTTTATGAATTCTCAGCTGAGAATAGCATCTTTAGAAATAACTTCGTCTAGATTAGACATATGTCCCATTTGTTCTTCAATAGAGTTTCCTCCTTCCGGTTGATAAACAATGTCTTCCTCTTGATGGTTATCATTATCAATGGATAAGTCATCAAAGGGAACTTGAATGGTATCAATTGGATCAACTTGAGTATAAGAAGAAATCTGATCAGAAACTTGTGGAGCTTGCTCAACAATTGGTTTAGAGTCAGACATATCAGATTCAAAAACCTATGGATCAGCTAAATATGTGAAGAAGGTATATCTAAAGATATTCCTTTGACTTGATAAGGAATAGGTCCAACATCATCAAAGGTATATCTAAAGATATTCCTTTGACTTCAAAAACCTATGGATCAGCTGAATATGTGCACGCAGCAACGTCATCTAGTTAAGTACATTTAATAATTTTATTTGAGTTTTATGATGAAGAAAATAAAGAATCAGAAAAGAGCTTCGCAATTCTTTCATTAAAGAGATGAGTAATATAAATAATTAAAATTTATTTTATAATGGTTTAAATCAAATTAATAGATATTTAATAAACTCAAACTAGAAAAAATAACAATTAACTAAAAGATTAGAATTGAGAAACTTACGATTGTATTTTCGTTGATTGTTTTTAACTAGAATATCTTTATAAATAATTTCAAACTTACACCTTCATGGTAGTATATAAGTTTTGTAACAACACTTCTTTAGGAAAAAAACTTAAAACTCATGTTCTAGAATGACCAATATGATGAAACTTTTATTTTTTGAACTTTTCTAGCTGTTGTTCTCGGTATAAAAATCTGTTATTGTTCCAAAATGTTCAAAAGTTGTATTTTTCAGACATCACCTTCATCGTTGTCCATCACCTTGTGTTTCTTGAAATCAATTTGAAGCAAGTTAAAACCAATCGGTTATAAAAGAGTCAACCCTGAGCACTAAACTGAAAGCAAAACTGATTTTGGATTTTTAATGAAACCAATAATAACTTGGTAAACAAATTAACAACACGAACAACTGCTTTGCATCATGGCATGCATTTAGGGATTCTCCATAGGATGAATAAGACGGCCCCCTTTGGCGAAGGTCCCTAGACCATGTTGGAATAACCAATTAGGTAATTTCAAATATACATGTAAAAACACACACACACACACACACACACATATATATATATATATATATAAAGTAACATACTTAACCTTTTTATTAAATTGAACTTGATTTAATAAAATTAAATAAATAGTCATATGTTCATACTATTAATTAAGACAATGAATTCAGTTTTATTAATTAAGTTCAATATAAATAAAAAGCAAAGTATGTTACTTCAAACATGAATATCTACACATATTTTTTATTTGATCTAATTGTTCATTCCAACAATTGGTATCAGAGCTAAAGTGCAGCTCATACTCGAGCACTACAAAATATTCGCCCATTAGCGGCGACAATTCCCCAATTGTCACGCTAAAGGTATAGTCGCCGCTAATAGGTCGCCGCTAATAGTTCGTCGTTATTGACCAAATAATCGCCGTTAATGAGTCGTCGCTAAATGTATCGCCGCTATTAACCA
>BJCN01314037.1:0-11259 GCA_018326445.1 Flaveria brownii
CTTCAAAGCCTAGAGGTTGACTCACATAGACTTCTTCAGCAAACTTGCCATAGAGAAAGGCACACTTCACATCCATTTGATACACTGTGAATTTTATGGATGCAGAGTATGCAAGGGAAATTCTGATAGCTTCTAATCTGGCTACAGGAGCAAACACTTCATCATAGTCTATGCCTTCTTCTTGTGTGTATCCCTGTGCCACTAATCTTGCTTTGTTTCTGATGACGATGCCCCTATTATCAGTCTTGTTTTTGTATAGCCACCTGGTACCGATAGGGTATTGACCTTCGGCCAGATCTACTAGTTGCCATACCTCTTGTTTCTTGAACTGAAGCAACTCTTCCTACATTGCCTCGATCCAGCTATTGTCTTGAAGATCCTCTTTTATGTTCTTGGGTACTGTCTGACATAGAAAGCAAGAATACAAACAGATGTTTGCAATACTTGACTCTCTTCTAGTCACCCGCTCATCTAGTTCACCAATGATGCTTGACACTGGATGATCCTTATGTATCCTAGTGGCTGGAATGGAGTCACCAGCAATTGATACATCAAGGTTGGAGACATTCAGATCATTATGGTAAGAGGCACCTTCAGGTTGTGATGTGGGATAGTGAAGAAAGTAATCAAATGTTTCATTTGTTTCTGCTTAGGCATCTGCTACACTTTGAACAATGTCATCATTTTCATTCCTCTGAGTTTCAACTGGAACAGTAGATGGTGCTAGATTCCTCACTTTATTTGATGGTTCATCAGAAGGAGAAGGCATAGAACTAGGACCAGCCTTAGTTGAAACGCTTTGATGTTGTGGTGCTTGTCTCATAGGATCAGCTTGTAAAGGAACATCTTCATCTGGTTGATCAGCAGAATTAGGAGGGATCATGGGAAAATCATCTCTCCGTGCTACTGGTCTGGAAGATTCAGTTGATGTAGGTTACCTGAATATGACAAGTGGAACTGATCAGAAGATCTAGTAAATGAGTCAATATGAAACAACCAGTCGGGACCATTGATAGATTTAGGAAAGGAGTATTCCTTGAATTGAACATTGGTTGATTCATCAATTATGTTCAATCTAGGATTAAACACTTTGAAAGCCTTTGAAGCTGAGGAATAACCTATGAAGAATCCCTCATCAGACTTTGGAGCAAACTTTCCCAAATGATCTCCGGTGTTCAATATTAATACATGACTACCAAATGACTTGAAGAATCAAATGAATGGTTTTCTTAGAAAAATAAGTTCATAAGGTGTCTTATTGTTTTCTTTAACTATCAGAGTTTGATTTTGTATAAATCAGGCTGTGTTGACTACCTCAGCCCAAAAGGTAATAGGTAGTTTAGCATCTGATAGCATCATTCGTGCTGCTTCAATTAGTGTTCTATTTCTCCTTTCAGCTACCCCATTTTGTTGAGGAGTTCTAGCTGCACTGAATTGATGTGCAATGCCTTTGGTTGTACAAAATGAACTCAGATCTTTATTTTTTAATTCTGTTCCATTATCACTTCTGATTGATTTTACATTATGATCAAGTTGGTTTTCAATCTTAGAGATAAAGTCTTTTATTATCTGTGATGCTTTGTTTTTATAAAGTAAGAAGAAAACCTATGTAAAGCATGAGTAATCATCAATGATCACCAAACAATACTCTTTCTTTCCAATGCTCATAACATGAGTTGGTACAAAAAGATCCATGTGAAGTAACTTCAATGGGGTATTATTTGTGTTCACAATCTTTGTTTTATGAGACAACTTGTGTTGTTTTCCTTTGAGACATGCTGAACAGTGGTCAATGAAGTGAAATTCTTTCTTAGAAGATCAATTATATGGTTTCCTTTGACCAGTCTATTCATGTTTTTGAAATTTGTATGTCCCAATCGTCTATGCCAAAGTTATGACTTATCAAATGATGCCTTAGACACAAGACAGATTTCTACTTTGAGATGTGCAGAATTGAGGTTTAGGACATAGGTATTATTCTTCCTCGGGGTCTTCAAGACAACCCATTCTTCAGGAATTTGAAATCCTAGTTTCAGAATGTAGCAATGAGTATTAGTGAAGTGAGTAGAATATTTCTTGTCGCAAATCTGAGACACGCTAAGAAGATTGAAATTCAGCTGCTCGCAGTAGTTCACTCTATCAAAGCTTAACAATCCGTTTGTCACAGATACTTTACCCGTAATTCTGCCACCTTGTGAATCTCCACCAAATGCTATAGTTGTTCCTTGAATGTGCTTGAAGTCATGAAGGAGGGAACATTCTCTAGTCATGTTTCGAGGGCATCCACTGTCCAAAAATAAATAAATAAATAAATAAAAACTCGTAACACAAGCTATTGGACCTGTATGGATGACCCTTCAAGCAAAAGAAACTAATTAGAATATGGAACCCAAGCCATGATGGTCTTGGGTTTCCCGTTTCTATCTAGGACTTTAACTTCTTGGTATTTTCCTCTAGGTTGAACTTTAGAGGATGATGATTTGATTGATTTGTGTGGGGTTCTTTCGGTTCTTTTTTTCAATTTCAACTGACGTGTCAGAGGATTCATCAAACCTTTGGTCTCTATTTCAAAATAGAAATTAAGCATGTTTTTTATTTTCAGAAATCACTTTTGTTTTAGATATTGGAAAAACATTAAGTGATTATTTCATAATTTTATTTTGCTTTTGTTTAATGCTCTTTGACTTCCAATTGTCGCAGAAGTCATCATCAGAACATGAGATTCTTGATTGTCCATTCTGTACCGGACTTCTAGACTTGACTTTGACAGTTAAAATTGGTGAAGTGGGTTTGTTTTGAGGAACTCTCAAGCCTTTTTTATTAAAAAACAATCAGATGTATTGTGATTTGTCATATCACACGTTGAACAATACTTGTTAAAATAACAATTATTGTTTGAGTGATTGTTCATGTTACAGATTGAGCAATATTGGTTGTAGAAACACTCATCTGTGTTGTGATTTGACATATCACAGTTTTCACAGTACATCTATCTGATCTTTGTTTTTGATAATGAAGCTTCTTGATGCTTGATTGATTTTGACTTTGATTCTTGTTTTGTTTTGATTGAAGAAGCAAGTTCGTCCTTTTTGTTATCAATAGATTGTTTCATAACTCTACTGTGTCTCTTGTTTGAAGGATGTCTTTGCTTCTTTTAAGCCTTTCTCACCTCCAAACCAAATTGTTCAACATCTTTTTATTGAAAATATCAAAACCTATTCCTTGTTTTGATTTAGGAGGCGAGCTCAGATCAATCTTTATTTTTCATGATTGATTCTTTAGGGATTTTGATTTGAATGATGGTGATGCTAAAGATTTGCCTTTAGTTTTTGTTGAAACCTTGTCTGATTTGCTTGAATTTTTTGGAGATTTAACCTCACAATCAGATTTGATTTTAGCAGTGTGTTTCAAAGGCAATTTAGCATCTCTTTTTAATTTGAGTCTTTCTGGGATGAATTTCACAAAAGGAATGATGGCCTTGACTAGACTCTTTTGTTTCTTTACACTGACATGTTTGTTTGAGCATTGTTTTATCTTAAAGGGGTGACCTAATCAGATTTTATCCTTATTTGTTTCAATGTACACATTTGGGTTGTTTTGAGGATTTGTTGTGTGTGAAACTAGTGTTTAGTTTCAGCAGATTTAGGTTCAATTGATTCAGATAAAGTAAGAGGCTCAGGCGTGACAGTGTAGTTATCATTGTATGGTGGTGGACAAGAATTATATCTAATTCTAGTCATGTCTTTAGGCTCCTTTTGTGAGTCAAGCAACTATTGTAGCTTAGTAGAAGAGAGTTGAAACTTTTCAAGTTTCACTTTAGTGGCTGATTGCTCAGCTTTGGTTTTGGTTAATAGTTCAATTAACCTCTCATTCTCAGCTACTAGAGTATACTTCTCACCATGCAATTTTTCAATATCTGAAATTAAAGACTTGATTTTAATTTCAAAGCTTTTCATTTCATGTCTTAACATTTCAGATTTTCTTTTTCTTCTTTTATTTTAGCAGACAATTTGTGATTATGTTCTCTGTACCCTTATAATTCAGTGACACATTTTTCACTACAGAGATTAGCTTTTACCAGATGGCATGGGAGTTGGACTATCATTAATGTGAGCCATGAGTGCATGATTTTGGAATTGAGGTTTGACTTCCTCTCCATACAAGCTCTAGTCGCATACTCCATCTTGTCTGATGACAAGTGCGTTTGAGGTTGATTGGATGTTTCAATGGGTTTGCTATGTCAATTGGTGCTGGCTTTGATAAGTTGGTTAATGATAATACTGATGTTGAAACTGACTTCGATGACTTGATTGAGGAGCTGATGATGTAGTTGATTGAAAGTGTGGTTGACCGTTGCGCTTATTTGGTAGATGTTGTTGTTTCTTCTTGGTGCATTACATTCCGTTGATAAGTAGCCAGTCATACCACAATTGAAACACTTCACCTTGGATTTGTCATATCCAAGCTTTGGTTCTCATTCAGGCTTAGCTTTTTATCTTTCCTTAATAACTTCTTTGCTCTCATAGCAATCATGGCCATCTGCCATTGCCAGTCCATTTTTTCAACATCATCTGGATCTATTTCCTCCGGATCTTCTTGGATTAGATGAGCTGATGTGAGTCTTCCTCCCAAGTATGCTTTAAAACTTGCAACAAAGGCATTGTAGGTGGCCTTTTGTTCTTCAGACTTCTGATCAACAGGCAAGTTAGTGGGTGTGGAAGTGGATGGATTAGAGGTTGATTGCTTCTATGGTTGACATGAAGCAATGAATCTAGTGGATCTGGATTGATCTCTGGATGATAAAAAATCATCCTCTTCAATGATGAATGCATTTTCCACAGAATGAGTTTCTGATGGAAATTTGTAAGCCTCAATGACTTGGGTTCCTCAGGTTTTTGCTTCTCTCATCTAGTTCAAGAGCTTCAATCTTTGCTATCATGATGTCTAAACTTGTGCTCTCCAGATCAAGTGCGTTTTTCAGCATGGTTACATTTTGCTTTCAGCTTTCAGGCAGGCTATGCAACATCTTCTTGTTCATCTCTTTTTCTTTGTAGGTGACCCCCATTATCTCCAGATCATTTACCAGTTGGACGAATCTATGAAACTGTTTTGAGATAGATTCTCCTTTGGTGTGATGGAAGGTTTCATATTGATTAATCAGTTTGTCTTTATTAATCTCAGTAACCTCACTGCTTCCTTCACACATGATCTGAAGTGCATCCCATACACCTTTTGTAGTGTTGTACTAATATTTTGAGGACATCCATTTTTAAAGCCTGAGTTAGAATGGAGTAGGCTTTAAGATCAATCTTAATCTTCTTATAATCATCATCATCTAGATTAAGATTTGAATCGTCAATGGGGATTCTGACTGTCTTATATTGTGCAGCTTGGTCAGCATTCAGAGAGACTGGAATGTAAGGCCCTTTGCATATGGATATCCAATAATCCGGATCTACACCTATAATATAGTTCCTAAACCTGATTTTCCTTTGCTTAAACTTAGATTTGTGTTTAAGCATTGGAGGTTTAGATGCATGACCAAGTTCAGAAAAGTTAATAGAATCCATGATTTATAAACTAATTTTAGATTGCTTGAATATGGTTTAGATTGATTTTATGTCCAAGAGTCCAAACAGTCCACGGTTTCAGTAATAAGTTTATGAAATAAGTTCTATGAACAGTAGCAGGCAGTAGGGTCTTCTTGTTTTGTAATAGCTTTTGTTTTGTTTCTATTTTGGGGATTTTTATGTATTTTGTTTGTGTTCAATCTGTCTGAACACTACTGATGATTTTCAGTGTGTTCTTGAAGTAAAAAAGTGAAAGAAGATGAAGTTTTTCGGGTTTTTACAGCTGCATACTCATTAACAACCGAGTTGTGTTAATGAGCACCTTAATCACCAGATCAATCGATTTTCAGTCAAGATCTGAGCAGATCTTAAGTTGAATCCGAGAGCCAAAGCTCTGATACCAATTGACTGGGTCCGAGAATGATATTCTCTTTTGATGTTAAGTCAACAAGGATCGAATATGGTGTTGAGTTAGTGATTAAGTAGCGGAAATACTGTATCAAAGAACATATAATGTTGTAAATGTATTCATAAATGCTTGTATATTGAATGTAGAACAAACAAGTTACAACTGGTTCTAGGGTTTTCAAGAACAGTGAAAAGACAACCTCAGAACCTCACTAGGTATATTTGTGAGTGAAAAACTTACATATGATGGATATTCTATTCTATTTATAGGCTGACATAAAGCCTATACAAAATGACTAAACTACCCGCACATCTATACAGAATACTAGTTTAAGTACAAAAGGTCTTCAGCCGCATTGGTTGTTGAACATCCGCATTGACTAATACGGATGCCTTGGCTTCATCAATATTTCTTTATTCGTCATCAGCATTAAGTGTTTGGTCATCAGCATTAACTAATGTGGATGAACAAACACTTATCAGCATTTCTCCTTGTGCATTTGTATTAACTAATGCGGATGAACAAATACTTAACAGTATTTGTTCTAAAGCATCTACATTAACTAATGCGGATGAACAAATACTTGCAGCATTTGTTCTTAGCTACCCGCATTTGTTTATGCGGAAGAACAAACACTTGTCAGTATTGTTCCTTGGTCATCCACATAGACAAATGCGGATAACCAACACTTGGTCTTTTCTTCACCTGCATGCATTCTTGGACTTGTGGGAATCTACCAACAGAACAACCATCACCCATCACTTGAATTGGCATGTATGATCCTTTCAGGGTCCAACAAAGTTTTTCGAAGAATGAAGTCCTGAAGACTTGCAAAAGACTCGGAAGAAGTTGATTCTTCCGAAGTATAAATGATCTCGGAAAACTTAATCTTTCGAAGCCATTTACTTTCGGAAGAACCAACTATGAAGCAGTGGACAAAAGTATGGTCCGACTGACACATGCTACCAACCCTGATATACTACATGGCGCTTTCCCACGCCCATGTAGTTGACCATACTTTATTTTATTGTTCATTTTTATCAATTAGTACAGTTACCAACTTTAGTTTGTGACAAAAGGTAAGTCATGGACATGTCGTGACTACCTAATCTAGGATAGTATTTTATCTTAGATACCTTACTTCTAGCAATCTAGTATTTGTCTAGTTGTAAGTTCCAGCTGGTCATCTAAGTATAAACGGCTGTAGATAGTAGTATATATAGTTTCTCAATGTAACTCATTCACATATGCTTGTAAGAGTCTTGTACACTGAGTGGAGAAGTAATATATACAAGTATATTGAAAAACCATTTCCTGTGTTCATTAACTTATTATATTATTATCAACTTAGTTAAAGATTCTGCTTCATCAACCGAGTGAGATTTAGTGAGTTAGTGAGATAAACTTGTGTTGAGAGACCAACACCGATCCCGCACATTAGTTTGATCCACCTAGGTAGAAGGGTCACGTTCCTAGATTTGGTGTGAGGTGACTCTTGATTGAGCCACCGATCACTAGGTTGCAATCCTTCTAGATTGGTCAGAGTGAAGGGTCCCGGTGAGGATACCTAATACTCAAGTGTTGCGACGAGTCGGGATTCGGTTACTCGCAGCGCATTTAACCCAACCACCATCATGTTTGTAAAATCAAGAATGACGTATATATTAATGATCATTCCCTAATTGTTAGGGTGTAGGTGACACTAGATTTGACAAACAATCTGCTTGCATACACTTGGTTGTATTGTCTAATAGTTTATAGTCTTTGGTTATGATTCACTAACAACATTGTTGTTAACATGATTTAGCTTGTGATGCAGGAGCAAGCAGTGTAGGGAGGCATAAGCAAGGTTGAAGACTTAGCGTTATGAAAACTAAAGTATTTGTGTAATTGACACTAACTGAGTTAAGGCTGTATGGGGCAGTGCGTTTAGTTTAATTTTGTATTATTAAACGCAAAGGTGCGTGGATTATATATGCATCATAAGTTTTTAATTCAGTCTCGTTTTGATGATCTAGAATGTAAGTTTTGCATGGCATTTTGTTGTCTGATTGATACAACTGGTCGCGTCTATGGTTTGAGGTGTGACACATTGCATATGTATGCCACGCAAGATGTTCATTAGCTTCATGGTTATATGTATCATCTAGCCACCCTTTTCTAATTTTTATTTTCCTTACAGTTCAAACTAATAGTTTGTTTTCATTGTGTCAGCTTTTTTTAAGGGCAAGTACCCCTTGTATATGCCATCATGATCATATTTCTATAATATTTTTACTATCACACCCGTTACGTTTCTCTATTTAGTGATAAGAGCAAAGCCATTCTCATGTCCTTTCTTACAAGCCTAATCCACCAATTCATTAAGTAGACGAGAACACCTGTCAACAAAAGTATAGTTATACTTCTCTAAAGATGACAACAAATAACAAGAACATATGTTAAACTTGATTCATTTCTTATAAACCATCTTCATGGGAGTATCATTAGCGGGAGTGAAAGAAAAGTCACCCTAATTATCCCGTCATTCATCATCAGTATCTCCACCATATATCAAGGATTTATGATTCTTTTTATAGCTCATGTGTTTTCTAAATTTCTAAAAAGTGATAAAAACAGGGTTTGAGCATGTCGTTTCCTTGCCATGTCTTAAACTAGGGTTTTAGAGGTTTCCAAATGAAATAACGGATATATCCATGGTGTTAAATGACGTTATTTTTAAATTTGGACGGAATGATTGTTTCAACAATTTTTTTGAAAGACGGGTACTAAGATAGCAAAAAGTAATACACGAGTACCGAAATGATAAAAGTGATAAAACCTGGTACCAAAATAATATTTAACTCTTTTGCAGCTCATACTAGCTTTAGTAACCCGTGTATTACATGGGTAAATAAATAAAATACTAAATAGAATATAATTTTATTAATTTTAAAACGATATTGCAACATAAGATATAATTGAAATTACATGTGAGTAAAAATATAAGTAATAAAATACTGATATCAACTTTTTAATTTTTTGGTTAAAAAAAACTAAACGTTTAGTAAACGTTATGTTTCAAAACAAAACGTTTAAAACTCCAAATTTCAATTATTTTTTATCTTTAAAAAATTTTCGTTTTAAAACACCCATTTTAATGTATTTTGTATTTTCAAAAACTCTGATGTTCTAAAAATTTCTACTTTTATACAAATTTATTTCTCTATGAATAACATCAATAAAAAACTCTTTTCTGAATGGCTAATAAATAAAATTAAATATTATTATTAGTAATTATAATACTATTAAAAAGAATAGGAAAGCAAAGAAAATTGAATAAGAAGAAACGTGATACCGTTACATGTCCATCTCATTTATCATTTTAGAGTTAATTACACGATTGGTCCCTATGCTTTGCCCATATTACAATATTGGTCCCAACGATTAGAGTGGATGGATGTTAAATAAGTCCGTTAAGTGGGTGCGAAATGACCAAATTACCCATTATCTTTAAACTTTCAATTAATATATAAATATATGGTATTAATGGCCTCCTTCTACCCAATCCACCCATCCCCACCCCTCTTCTTTTCCTCACCATAGCAGCAACCACCAACTGTCCCCTACTACCAGTTTCCCACCGTAACCACCACCCTCTTCTCATCCACTACAAATCACCATCACCGCCATCCACCAAAACCCTGTCGGCAAACACCTCCACCAGGACTACCGTTGTTACAACCTCCGTCAACTCCTCCACCAGGCCGCTGGGGGTTCCGATAGGGGTGGCCCACGACCATGAATCTAAGTTTTGTGCTCTAAGGTCCTATAAGCCATCATTATCAAGATAAACCAGAATAGCAGTCCATGCTCTAGGGAAAACCTGTTCAATCACGTAAATATTGAGTTTAATTTTTGTTCTTCAGACTATTAACGAGTGTGATCATATGAATATAACAAGTCAAGTGTGCTAGTTTTGACTTGAGTCTCAGAAGTCAAACCTGGTCTTTCACAAATTGAGACTAATATGAAATATTTATTTTCATTTTTAAAGTTATCTTGTCTCTTTGTAGTGCTTGTTTCATACTTGAAAGTAAATTGTAAAGATCCTTCTTTTGTCGTTGCCCCCCTCCTCCGCCACAACTTCCGTAACTACGTCAAAGGCCGTCGCTACACCGCCGTGCTACAAGAACTGCTCGGCGGCAACATCTTTAAAAAAAATTAGTCTCAGTGACCAATCGTGTTAGAAGTTGACAAACAATAAGAATCAAATCTGTAATTTTTTAAAAGTGAATACGGATATTAAAATATGAAAAAAAAGCTAATGACCAATCCTAGTGATACTATGGGGCAAGTGGCCCGCGTTGGCAAAGAGTGGATGTAGGGAGAGTAAATAAAGTGGAAAGGGGGAAGAAAACGGCGTAGGTCTCCGGGAACACAGGTCGAAATGCATTCATTCGGATACAGAGCCAACGCTTTGCTCACTTTCGCCATCACAATCCTCGCCCTCATGTGCGCCATCGCATCCCTCTCCGACAATTTCACTTCTCCTTCTCCCTCCTCTCAAGTTCAGGTCGATCATCATTCGTAAATAATTTCATCCATCAATCCATCCATCATTCCTTTTCTTTACGAGATTCATTGCTTCTTTTCTGGGCTTTAGGTTTTGAACGTCAATTGGTTCCGGAATAAGCCAGATGGCGATGATGAGGTACCCCGTTCCTCTTTGCAATTCCTTTATTCTAATCTCTTCCCTCCTTCCTCATGACTGTTCATTGATGATTGATTACATTGAACTTTATGTAATCACATGACTGTTCTTGATCGACATGTTTTGAACGTTAATGTTGTTGTTCCAAGCTGTTTTCCTTTATACATATAAGTACAGTAATATTTATTAGATGTGATTCGAGTTACATAAGTGATACAAATAAACTGATAAGAGTTTTGCTAAGGCACGTATTTTATACGCTTCCCTTAAAACAGATTTCGGGTGACACACACAAGAAACCCGTCTGTCTCCCAGGGTACAATAGCCGTATCAGATTGCACTGCCGAAGTTAACCACAACCTGAAAATGATACCTGTATGCAATCTTAACGAAGAGATATATGCGTAGAATTTTATCAACTAGATGCAAAGATCAAAACCGAAGCAGGAGCAAGTTTTGAAGCAAATGTGCTGCTGCTGTGAGTTTTTCTTGGTGTGTTTTGAGGCTGCAAATGTGCAGCTATTTATAGCATAACTCTGGCCACCACCCTAGAGTTGTATATTCATGCAGGCCCATGCATGAGTCAG
>BJCN01314078.1:0-11823 GCA_018326445.1 Flaveria brownii
ATGATGGTGCTGAGATCTAGTGAAGTTGGTTGTGTTGGTGGTTGATGGAGTCGGTTGTAGATGATGGTGGTGCAGCTGGGTTGCGATGGTGGTTATAGGAGATAGTGGTATGGTGGTGCTCGACCACAAGGACAAAAGTGGTGAAGGTGGTTGTGGTTAGGTGATGGCGATGATGATGATGGCGAGGCTGTGGTCGTTTGGTTATATTTCTATTGGTGGTGTCGATTGGGGTGGTTATGGATCTAGTAGCAACAGTGGTAAAGGCTAGGTTATGGTTGATGACGGTGGTGGTATTGACCAGTCCTGATTTTGAAACAGTGTTGTTGCTAGTGAGAAACCTTTCTATCAACTTCACCAGTCCTGATTTTAAGGACCATAGAAAATTGCTGTCAACATTTAAAGTTGATTTGGAGAAAGAAAATTCAGATGCTACAGTGGATGCCTTTCTTGACTGTCAACCTGAACAAGTTGGTTATTTTAGGACCTGAATAAAGCGCGAGAGACCCTACGACTAGGCAGTTTAACATATGCTATGTTGTATCACAAGCAAGCATCTCTGCTTCTGCCTGTGGTTTGTTGTGCAGCTTGCCTGTTTGAGCTCTAACTATATGTAAATATGCAATGGTTTTTGGGGTGATGGTGCTGAAGAAATTATGCTGTGGGAATGTAAAAAAATGTAAAGCTTGATTTATGAATCTTCAAGTTTTGACATTTTTTTATTCATAATGTTAGTGTCTGAAACTTTGTGTGTTGCTTTAGTTTCGCATAACCTTTTATAATTTAGCTGTTTGCACTTTTAGATTCACAGATTTATCTTTAATTTCACTAAAAATTTAGTAGTTTCGCCGGAGTTTGGAATTTCGCCGGAAAAGTACAATTCCACCGGAATCTCGCTGGAGTTTCGCCGGACGAAACTGTACTTTCGCCGGATCAGTTTCACCGGATAAAATTATAGTTTCACCGGAGCAGTTTGAACTTTCGTTCAAGATCAGATCTAGTTTCGCCCCATGAAGATTTGAAGCTCTAAAGAACACCAAGAACACACTCTAGTGTGTGTGAGAGAAATTTCAGATCTAAAATATTTCTTTCAGTTTTCTTGTATAACAGATGATGTAGATCCAATATATGTTATAGATACTGATAGATCTGATGTTGTTGTTGTTGAATTTGTAGAAATTTGAACTCAGATCTATTTTCTCTCTCTAGAAACCTCAGTTTCTCTCTCTAAAAATCTTCATAAATCTTCAAAAAATCAGCAATAAATTCTTCAAATCTTCAATGTATTTGATCCAATATGGCTCTGATACCAAATTATTAACCTAGGTTGAACACTTGAATCAAATAATGTGAAGATTTCTTGATCAAATAAGATGAACACAATGAAAACACCCTTTGATCTATATTGATTGCAAATAATATTGTTTACAAGTAATTCCCCAATCAATTGGTCATGCAACCATTAACAAAACCTAATTGCAATTAACCTATTTATATTCTAGACTAATATTCACTAAATGCACTTAGCTCCCTAGACTTAAGCTAATTAATGGAAATTACATATAAAACATAAAAATGACTAAAACAAGATAAAATATATTTTTTTCACACAAAATATATTTATTACAATATAACTCCTAGTCATCTAAATCTTCAACGTCTTGTCTCGGTTCTTCGTCTCGAACGTGTTGGGTTTGACTTTTGCGTTGACTTTGACCGTGACGTTGACTTTTGTTGACTTTGACTGTGTTGATAATATAGACTATCTTGTACAGCTCCAACATATGTTGTAGTCCTAATACATTTTAACCTTGGCTATGCAGGTAGGAGTGCAGAGATGTTCATATACCTTAATATCATCTGTTCTAGCCATGAGAGCTTGAGCAGGAGTTACATCTTGCACCATAAAGATCCAGTAAACTTCATGAGCAACAACTGCATTTGCTGCTTAGGTTTTTTGGTTGCAGCCTTTGAGGTAACATGATATTGAGAGGCTTGAGCAGCTACAAGATTAGATCTTAGAGCTTTTCATTCCCTTGCAAAGTGGCAAAGTTGGTTATAGTTGTAACATTTGGCTTTTGATTTATCAAACCCAAACCTGCTATTAGTTAGGCGCTGGGGAATCTGCCTTCCAGTTCTTTTAAAGAACTTCTTTACTCTGTAGGTTAAAAGAGCCATTTATTGAACTATGTCCATGTATTCGACCTCATCTGGACTGAAACACTCTAGATGGTCAAAACATATTGAAAGTCACTAGAGTGGTCATTTCTTAAGACAAAAGCACAACTATCCTGAAAAGGACTTTGTTAAACTTGTTGAGACCTGGGTGTCTCAGGAAATATGATGTAGGGCCTAGAGGAGCAAGATGGCTACTGATTGTTTTTCAGGTACATCTGCGGCTTGCTGACAGAAGGGTTTGAGCTTTTATTCATCTGATGGCCTTTTTGAGTCTCCATCTCCATACGGTATCCATCAAGGATCCCATATAGTTTAGTCATGGTGAGTGTATTCAAGTTTTTAGTTCTCTTGATAGAGACACAATAGAAAGTCCATACATGAGGAAGTGTACTCATGAACTGACTATGTCTCTCTTCTCAAGAGTCACACCCATATACTGAAGAGATGCAATTAGGTCCATGTATCTGAAGTATTGTTGGCTTAAAGTCTCACCAGTAAGTAAGTGAAGTTTTCAACCTTCTACTTCTGTACATCCTTCTTGGACTCTTTGGATTTTGAGGAACCAGAGTACATCAATGTCAAAGCATCAAAGAGTTCTTTGGCTGTAGTGCAATGCTCAAAGCCTACCATTATGGAATTTGGTATGGCATTGAGCAATACAGTCATTGCTTTGCTATCGATGTCCATCTTCTTGAAGTCTTCATCTGAGTAATCTTCAATTTCCTTCTATATCATAGTACCATCACCAGTCGAGGAAGCCACTTTTTGTTTGTAAGGACCATGAGTGACAGATTTCCACACCCGGGTATCTTGATACTTGATGAATCCTTTAATACGTTGACACCAGCGTCTGAAATTATCAGCGGTGATAATAGGAGCCATAGTCATGGTTCCCATCTCAGTCTCAGGATAACTTTGATTGAGGGCCATTTGGGTAGAGTGAATGAGTTTTAAGATGTAAAGGTGATTTAAGATGGTTAGATCTCACAATCAAGAGCCTAGATGGTCTGATACTAATTGCAGGATCAATCTTGTTCTATCAACACAATATTATCTCTCAAACTCGCTAAGTTTCACTCTTGATGAATTAAGAATCGCAAACTAAGTTGATAATAAATACTAAGTAAACAACACATAAGAAATAGTTTTTAAAATACTTGTATATATTACTTCTCAACTCAAGGAGCAGAAGACTCTTACAAGCATATGTAAATGAGTTACAATGAGAAACTTTATATACTACTATCTACAGCCGGTTATACTTTGAAAACCAGTTGGAACTTACATCTAAACAAATACTACATTTCTAGACATAAGGTATCTAAGATAAAATATTATCCTAGTTTACGTATTCATGACATGTCCACGACTTACCTTTTTGCTACCAACTAAACGTGCTAACTGTACTAACTGATAAAGAATGAAGAGTGGAATAAAGTATGGTCAACTACATGGGTGTGGGAAAGCACCATGCAGAATATCAGAGATTGCAGTGGCTTGTCAGAAAGGCCATACTTATATCCACTGGTTCATAGTAGATTCTTCTGAAGGTATACTGGCTTCAGAAGTACAAGTTCTTCCGAAGCCATTTATACTTCAGAAGAGTCAACTTCTTTCGAGACTTGTGCTGGTCTTTAAGTCTTTATCCTTCGGAAGTCTTTTGCCTTGAAGTCTTCCAAGTGTTTCTCTTCGGAAGATGGCTTCACTTTGTCTTCAGAAGACAGAGTTCCTTCTTCAAAATTTTTTCTTTATTAATCTTCAGAAGTGCAACTTTACCTTCGGATGTCTTTGTAAGTTGTACCAAAATTTTTCTAAGTGTTGTTTTTGGTTGCACCAGCCTTACTTGATCCAACACAGACTCTAGAGCTCAATGTACAGTCACAAAAGCATGGACCTTTCACCAACTCAAGCAAGTTGGTGAGACTTCAGAGTTGCAGCAAAAAGTGGGCTAGCTTTATACAAAAGTACATCCGAGGAAAGCATATTCTTCTCTGTCTTTGGAAGAAATCAGTCTTCTCTTCATTTCGCTTCAGAATACTTTGTCCTTAAAGCTTCAGAAGACTTCATCTTTTGGCTTCCGAAGATTTGGTCTTTGGCTTCCGAAGATTTGGTCTTTGTCTTTGGAAGATTTTACACTTAGAATATTTTCTATGCAGTGTAAAACTTCCGAAGCAACTTCTACCATGTACGTATTGCATGCATGCAGGAAGCCTTTGGTTGCTTTGGTTGCATCAGCCTTCTTATATAACCTTACAAACTCCCCCTAGGCTGATGCTACCAAAACAGAGAAGATCGTTCGGCAGTTGACAGTCCTTATTAGGATCAATACCATTCCCTTCTTCATCATTTGATCGGGATCCCTCAGACTCTTATAATATCTTCTCATGTCATGGAGATCATGTAGAGGTAGATCAAGCATGCCTTGCTAGAAGTACACATCTGGACCATCTTGATCTCTGATGACATACCATCTTTCTGGATTAGCAGCAAAAGTCCAAGAAAGGATGGGTCTTCCAGCTACAAGATGTTGTGCTTGAGTAGGACTTGGTTGAGCAACCTCTTGTTGCACTTCCTCATGATGCTCAGACTCATCCTTAGGACTTGAGGTGGATGCCTTTGGCTTCTTTTTGGATACATTCTTCATGGCCATCATTTTCTTCCTCTTTGGTGTCTTTAGTTGTGAGGGCTTGTCTTGAGTACAAGGTTGTTCTGTTATGCCTCTCTCAGTTGGTTCTTCTTCCCTTACAGGTTTAGAAGGAAAGGGAGCATATGAAGTTGGCTCGGATGCAGCTAATGGTCTAAGTTGTGTTGCCTGAGTTGGTTCAACCTTAACCTTAACCTCCGGAGGATCTTGGGTTGGTGGAGAATGAAATTCCACAAGCTCTCCCTTTTTAATCTTCTGCTTGATCACTCTAATGCGCTCATCCATAGTGGATAGAGACATTGGACCAAGCCTCCTTTCGGAGAATCCATACAGCTTCAAGAAACTCATCATCCTCTGCCTATCAGCAGATTTCTTTTGCTCTTCTGGATGATGACTCTTGACTTTGCAGCTTCTTCCCTCATCTTTCTCTTAGCAGGCTTTTGTTCTTTGATGAATTATTGTTCCAGCTGCTTAAGATATTCAAATTCAATATACTCATATGAGAGGGGAAGAAGTGCAGATGACTGATAGAGGCCAGTGGAACTCAGGTAGTTGATCATGTTTTGTCTATCAACTTCCTTATCTACCTGAGGTTGTTTAGTTGCCACAGCCTCTTTCTCAGGACTTTCATCAACTAGGGAAAGGGTAGGAGCATGTTTGTAAAGCCTATTCTGCCTTCTTTCTTCTTTATCTTTAAGGAGAAGATCTGCATCCTCTACCTCCTTCCTCTCCTTTTTCAACTCTAAGTCTGCCAGTTCATTCAATTTTTCTAAGGGAAGAGAGATGAGTTCATCTATATTGTAATTTCTGGTCCCCAAGTAGTTTAATCTAGCAGCCCTCAACTCATCATCCTAAGTGTTTGGCCTGGGGGCTGCCCTGATTGCTTCTTCTATGAAGCCAGGAAACCCACTTGAATTCTCTCCCCTTAGCTTCCTCTTACTCTCTCTTTCCTCCTCCCCTTAATCTCCTTAGGAGATATTTTCCTCTTACCTTTGTCACCCACAGGCCTTAGTGACTCAGGGTGGAGAGAGCTTTAGCCCTTTTTGCTTAGTTCAGCAGTTAAGCTTTTGCCAGAGAGAGGTTGTGAAGCACCTTTACCAATTGGTGATTCACTGAGGGTAGAGGATGTTGAAGTAGTAGTTTATGTGACAATGCTCACAGGTTCTATCATTGGGCCTTCAGTCAAGATTTCCTCTTTGAAGCTAATCTTAGGGTCCACCTAAACATCCATTTGACCAATGACATTACCTGTTTGCATTTATCTTCTTCTTTGTCTAAACTATTCGACAATCCTGTCTTGAATCCTTTTAGTAGTTGAAGGTTTGAAAGTTGAAGACCTCTTGTTGTAGTTGAAATCTATGCAGTATCAGGGCTCTTCTATCATCATCATACCTCCACTCTAGTATTTCATTTTCAGCTCCTCTGGTGGGGATGACATCGCCCTTGGTATACCCTCCTCAAACAAGGTTTGTATGAGGGAGTCCACATCAATGTCAACTTGAGGAGGTTGCTGAGTATGGACAATTGCAAGTGAGGGTGGTGAATCCTCAATGTCCATACTCTGTGAAGGACTCCCAGGTTCTAAGATCGCTTGGACTTCCTCTCCTTTTTTAATAGCATAACCCTCTTGCATTGGTCAGCTAGGGGATAAGTGTATCATATCCTCAGGTTCTTGTTCTCCTGGTTGACCCTCCTGAAAGGGCTCCTAGCTAGTTGTTTCTTGAGATTAGAAATCTCAAGTTGCTAATCATTGACCCTTCTTTGCAAGGTAGTCACTTGAGATTCCAAATGACTGACCTTAGAGACTAAATAAGTGCATGGGTTGGTCAGTTTTTGCACCTTTAATATGAGGTTCCTCTCATCTTTAGTAAAAGAATCATTGGGGGATGAGAGAATTGGACCTATGTCTTCTTCCTCATCACCACCCTGTTGTTCTTGGCTACTAGATTTCCCATGCACATTAACAGCTTTAGTTGAAGTGTCAATGGGCTGGGTTGCCATGGTTAAGGTCTTAATGATGTAATCACTTGTAGAAGTGGGGCCTCTTCCATATGGATCCCCTGAACATATTCAGGAAGGTCCACCTCAGTGGTAGATGGATGATACGGGCTAGATATTAGAGGTGGCCAAAAAAACCGGGTCGGGATCCGGAACAAGTTTATAAACCGGTTTTTTATAAAATAAAACCGGATTGGCCTAAACCGGTTAAGGCTTGGCCCGACCCGTAGGTTGTGATAGGTTTGGGAATATTGTTAATGAAACCGGTTTAAAACCGGGCTGTAGAAAAACTTGTTCAAAACCATGTTGAATAAAAAAACCGGTTCAAAACCAGGTTGGGTGAAAAACCGGTTTGAAACCGGTTCTCGTGGGGCAAAAAAGTACCGTTATATAGCCGTTAAATAGTCGTTGAGCCAAAAACTGTCCGTTTTTTTGGTGTTTTTTCACCTGTTTGACCCCCAACTCCACTATAAATAAGTTGTGGGTGTTTTGGTTGATTCACAACAATCAAAAACCCTCTCTACACTCTAAAAAATCAAAAACGCTCACCACTCGCTTCACATCCTCAAAAACACTAGATACTCTCTTCACATTCTCAAATACTCTCTTAAAAATGGCTTCATCTAGTGCTTAATCATCTGTTGGTTGTGATACATCCTCTCAAAATGTAGTCGTTCATATTCTACCGACTACAAGGAACCCGGAAATTTGGGGCAATTACGATATGTGTGAATTGTCAACGGGTGTGATTAAGGCTCTTTGAAAAATTTGTTTCAATTTTTTTCACAAAATGCGAATACCACTTTGAAGAATCACACTCAAACATATTGCAAAGGTTTGAAAGGACAACTGCCTCGTGGTCAAACATCGATGACAAATGAAGCAAATTTGTGGACTTACAATGTTGATACGGTTCGAGAGCAAATCACACATTTTTGTCATCCAAGAGAGCTTACCATTCAAGCACTTTGACAATGAACGTTTGACTCGGCTCATTCAAAGAACACTCCAACCGCGTTATACACATGTAAGTCATGCTACACTTAGAAGAAATTGTTTAAAAATACGGAAAAAGCTTGAAACAAATTAATTTTTTATTTTTAAAATTTATAAACCGGTGTTAATTTAACTAGTGATGTTTGGTAGACTCTCCACGATTCACCGGACTCGTGCATTTGTGTCACCGCCCATTGGGTTGAACACGATTCGTGACAAATGATGAAACGTAGTATTGCGTTTGAATTGTTTGATTAGACGCACACCGGTTAAAATATTTTTCATCTAATTAACAAAGTTATGAAAACATATAAATTGAAAACTAGATTTTTTCAATATCTTTTGATAATGCGTCTAATAATACTCTTGCGATACAACACCTTAAATTAAAATATAAACCAATTTGTGAAGGTGTGGCTTTTCATAGTAGATGTGTTGCGCACATCATCAGATTAGCAATTCAAGATGGTTTAAAAATGATTGAAAAAGTAAAAGATACTTTTTAACGAATATTACGTGACATTTTTTGTAATAACCAAAGATATAGTAAGTATCGCAAGTTTTATAAAGGCACAAATTTAAGGTGTTTAGGTCCGAATTGGGACGTGCCTACAAGATGGAATTCCACTTGTAACATGTTTGAAAAGGCTATTGAGAAAAAAGAAAGTTTAATAGCCTTTCATAATACTTTGGTGACTTGTGGGAAGGCGTTGGCTTACCTTCCATCGGGTTGGGCTATTATTGGAGAAATAACAAAAATGCTTCATGTTTTTAAAACCGTAACAACTTGTCTTTCTAGAGTTTACGATCCAACAAGTCCTTTAGTTCTTCATCAAATATATTTAATGACTTCAAAATTAAATGAGTTGTCGTATAGAGGTAGACCTTATTCGGATATGATACCGCCAATGATAGATAAATTAAAATAATATTATAAAGAAATGCCTCTGGTTATTACTTGTCTCGCTGCTTAAACCCTTTCTTAAATAAGTCGGGGGTTGAAAATTTACTGATAAAATTACTTTGGATTTGAATTTACATGAAGAAGACCTATTTTTTGGTCAAGTTTTAAAAACTAATTTTAATCAACATTTATCAAACATGTTTGATGTTTATTTAGTAAAATATGATGAAACATCAAATATTCATCCATCAATGAGGCATGCTGCACAAGCCGAAAGCTCAAGTGACCCAATATTTGCTTTGTATAAAGTATAACACTTTATGGGATGAGTGTAGCAAACGTCAATGTGGTAACACTCCAAGTAGCGAACTTGGGAGATATGATGGGACAAACTTTTTATCCACCATGACTCCATAAGATTTTAAAATTTTTGATTTGTTGGCTTGGTGGCAATTTACAGAAGATCAATTTCCTATCCTTTCCACCATGGAGCGAGATTTACTAACCGTCCAAGCTTCCACGGTAGCTTTGGAATCTGCTTTTTCTACTAGTGGCAGGATCATTTCAATATGGAGAAATAGACTCACTCCGTAAGCGGTTGAAATATCTATTTGCTTAAAAGATTATTTGGATGCCGTGAAAAGAATTCAAGTCAAATCCTCTTAAGAAGGAGAACTGGAATACGAAGCCAAATTATATGAAGACGAAGTAGAGGGTGGATTGACGCCCAGAATGACCGATGATGAAGCAACATATGATGAATACCTTCGTACTAGTAGGCTTCGCGGGGTAAAGAATAATGTGGGTTCAACAATTGAATAAACTGAAGCTTACCAAATGATAATCACAGCCGACTGAAGATCTCATTGTGCGAGTTCAGAGACCAAGTTGATAAACAGAAGAAAACAAATACAAGATAAAGTCAATATCAGGACAAAAAGAAAAGTCAAAATTAACTAATGCGGATACCTTGGGCTTCATCAGTATTTCTTGATTGTCTTCAGCATTAAGTGTTTGTTCATCGGCATTAACAAATATGGACGAACAAACACTTATCATCATTTCTTCTGTTTATCTACATTAGTTAATGCGAAAGAATAAATACTCAGCACTTCTTCTGTGTATCTGTATTGGTTAATGCGGAGAACAAATACTTAACCGCATTTTTTCAGACTATCCATATTTGTATATGTGGAAGAACAAACACTTGTTAGCATTTATTCTTTGGTCATCCGCATATACAAATGCGGATAGCCAACACTTGTCTTCTAATCTTCATCCGCATGTCTTCTTGGACTTGTGGGATGTTACCAATAGAACAACCATCAGCCACTACTTGAATTGGCATGTATGATCCTTTCAGGATTCAACAACTTGATATCTTGCATAGATGCATGTAGCAAACATGATATCAGGCCTGCTAGCTGTAAAATACATGAGAGACCCAATCATACGCCTGTAAAGATGTTCATCTACACACTCCCCCTCAAGATCAGGTCCAAGGGAGTGGTTTCTGGCTCTGGGTGTCTTTATAATCTTATAATCAATCATGTTGAATCTTGTAAGTACGTCCTGTACATACTTTGACTGACTTATGAAGACGCCATTATAAATTTGCTTCACTTGAATTTCTAGAAAGAAATTGAGTTCCCCCATGACACTCATTTCAAATCTATTCTTTATCAGCTTCTCAAAGTCTTTGTAGAGCTTTGGATTGGTTGACCCAAAGATAATGTCATCTACATATGCATGAACCGGCATTAAGTCATTTCCCGTCCATTTGATTAAAAAGAGTTCCATCTATAGTACCCCTCTTGTAGCCATGCTAACAGAGATATTAATACAGTGTCTCATACCACTTCCTTGGAGCTTGGTGCAACCCATAAAGAGCTTTATCAAGCTTGAAGCAAGATCAGTATGATTTCGGTCTGCAAATCCAGGTGGTTGTTTGACATACACATCTTCATCAATCACACCATATAAGAAAGCTCACTTGACATCAAGTTGGTAGACCTTGAAGTCCTTGGATACAGCAAATGCTAGGAATATCCTAACAAGTTGAAGTCTTGCTACAGGAGCAAAGACATCAGTGTAGTCAATTCCTTCCACTTGTGTGTACCCTTGAATAACCAGTCTTGCCTTGTTCTTGATGACAAGTCCTCTATCATCCTTTTTTATTCCTGAAAACCCATTTTGTACCTATGGTAGTCTTTCCATGAGGAAGAGGGCATAGGTTCCAAACCTTTTGTTTCTTGAATTGAAGCAGCTCCTTTTGCATTGTGTGACAACCGGTCCCAAGGTCACTATTCTAAACCCTAATTTATTTGCATCATATCCCATCTTATGTGTAATAATAATGGAAACAATTTAATTATATCAATAATGTTAGAATCACCATTTGTTATTTGATCCATTTTTATGATTATATGTGATTTATGTGAATTTAGTCATTTTAAGTCTTGCCTTTTTAGAAAAATTTGTGCCCGGTAATATTAATTAGTCACACTAAGTAGAAATCACTTAGTCTTAATTGAAACATATAAAATGTGCACACACACACACACATACTTGAAATTTTCAGTCCTTGCATGCATTGTCATGCACAAGACACTTAGTCAACTAACAAAAATTAATCACCTAAAATACTACATTACACCACACTTTACCCTACATAATACCAATTCCTAATTAAAAATTTAAGGCAAAAACCGACACTACTAGCCAAAATCGGCCGCCCCCCTTGTCCCCAATAGAATTGCTTGCTTGCCACAACACTCCACTTCTTTTTATCACCCATACAACACACATGCATTTCACTTTTACAAGACTCACTCCCCTCATTCTCCCTCCTCTCTCTCTCGGATCTTTCTCACCAGAAAAACACACACAACACTCTCCATTTAAGCCTCATTCCCAGTCCAAATCGCGAACAACAACAATAACAACATCGGCCAACAACAAACCGCAAGAAGGGTGACCATTTGGTGATGTTTTGAAGCTTGAAACGTGCAAAACCGAGAGTTCCAGCCTTAGTTCGAGATTCTCCAGCCTCATCCAAGGAGATTTCATCCATTCACGACCATCCACACCTTCTAAACCGTGAGAT
>BJCN01314083.1:2397-14429 GCA_018326445.1 Flaveria brownii
CCTCGGGACGCGTCACCACCGCCTCGGGAACTCGAACCACCGCCTCGGGAACTCAAACCAGCACCTCGAGATTTTTTGCTACTAGTTTTTTTTTGACCTTCGGGGATCCATGACAATATATTATGATTGTGATTGTGTTTGTGTTTGTGTTTGTGTTTGTGTGTTTGTGTAGATTAATATTGTGTATGTGTGTGAGTATTTATAGTGTAAAAAATATTTTCTTTTCTTGGCCTCCAACGGTAATAATTAACGGCTTTATAGCCGTTAGAATCGGGCATATCCACGACGATTGCAACCCAAGGTAGGATACCCGGGGGCCTACCGAGAGGGTAGCGGCGATGTTACCGCCCGGGTAACCCCTACCCGAGATGCCCTTCGGGTAACGCCCCCTCCCCCCTTAGTCATGAAGCATGCCATGGGGACCCAAATCAATTGTGATCAACACAAACCATTAATCACATTACCTGCCTTTCTTGTTCCCATGAGAATCATTTACACAAACTTGTTCGAATGAACTTAGTGGGGTTATGGTGTCTACAAACCCTCAACGGAAGCCTAAACAAAATTATAGGCCTCCATACGGCTATTCTTATATGGAGAAATTTCTATTATATGAGAAATCTTTCTGCTAGCTTTAATTTAGGATCTATTTTCTATTATAATGGTAAGACTATAGTATACTGAATAGGAGAAAGGAAAATAGACGGAATAGGATCGAGAGTAAAAGAACGATGATAAGAGTAGACGCTTACAAAAATAAACCTGTGTAACAAGTCAAACGACATGTCAAAACCATAACCTGCATGTATCTAAAGCTTTCATGGTTGTAAAGAGTAATTGTAGCTAAAGAAGTTACAAATTAATATAAGCTACAAGAGTGTGCATTAAAGCTCAACAGGGTCGGTTCCAATAATTCTCAAGAGTCTCCGTGCCCGGGGCGAGAACAAAAAAATGAGCCTCTATAATACGACATATAAAAAAAATCTAAACCGAATAACTTGTATATGAAAAATTTATAATACAACCATAATTATTATAACAATAAATAAAACGAAAGTATTGTAGTAAAATGATTTAATTTACTTAATTAAGCAAATAAGAAGCTCTACTAGTGTTTTTGGTATTATTATATTGAATTAGGTTTAGATTAGGTAAATGTTATTGAGCTAAATTATTTAAAATATTAATAAACTCTTAGGTAAAGTTTAATAGGCTAAAATAATCAAATTGTTATTGTATTTGTTAATAGATTTATTAATAGTTTATATATTTATTTAAAAAATATATGTCTATATAATATATAAATTTAAAAAAAAACATTCGGGTCACTGAGGAGATCGGGCCCTAGGTGGTCGCCCACCCGCCCCTCTCAAGGCCGCTCCTGAAGCTCAATCATTGACGTAATTACATAGATGCAATTAATTTTAAAGGACACAAGAATCATGTGATGTATCTAATTTCGATTATGAAACACATGGTGATTTTTCATGAGAAATTGGTTGTGTAGGTAGAGGTAGAAACACGAAGACGAAGATACAAAAGGGGGTTTTGGGGTAATATCATAACTTTATTAGAAATTTTATCGTTGGAGTGACGAGGGGCGAACAATAAATATCATAAGTATAATGTTCAATACGACATATCCAACAATATCAACTTATCACAAGTCTCGTTCGTATAATGCACTCTTTAATTATTATTAATACAAGTCGTTGTAAGTGCTTGTCAACCCATGTCCTAATTAGTTGGAATGGGTGTGCTAGCGGCTGCGGAGGTAGTAAGAGATCATCAGGATCAACATAAATCGTTCTTTTTACATGTCATGTAAAACGTATAACACGAGAAGTTCGAACATCTCAATATTTTTTTTTACAATTGACAGCCTAGGTTTTTGTGAAAAACCATTTGACTCTGTTTCCCGTTGGTTTTCTAAAATTATATAACTTTATTACTAAATAAATATTATATAAAACTTAAAAAGAAAACTATACAGCTCTTATTATATTAAAAGAACAAGACTTGAGCGTTCAGAGAGGGGGTGGCTTGGTAGATAGTATATGCTCCAACCATATATTATGAGTTTAAATTTTACAATGATAAATTTGATCATTATTTTTCTCGTAATAAAAAGTGCCGTTATAAAGAATCAAACTAACCAAACCGCTTTTACATAGTTTGGACAATTTGGCATGTCTAGCAACGCTACGTTGCTTTGGTCGTTATTGGGTTGGTTTGTCGGGGAACCATAAAGCAAAGTATTATGGTGAAACTGTAAAATAGTAATCTTTAGTGGTCATACTCAAAAAAATACATGGCGGGAGGCTGGGCGTTTTGTCACACCCAACACCGTGTTTTTTCGTTATTGTTCTGACTCGTTAGACACTATAAAAACAAAGTTTGGTGACAAAGTTCTAAAATATTAAAATTTACTGATCAAAAGTCAGAAAAATAAAACTTCACTATAAGTAGGCGGCCGAACTCTAAGATGCTAAACTTTGATGGTTAAAGTTTAAAAAAAAACTGGCGATCAAATTTTAAAGTACTAAAATTTAATGGATCAAATTTTAAAGTACTAAAATTTAATGGGCAAACTCGTTCAAACAAAACACAACTATGAATAATCTGGTAGCTAAACTCTAATATTCAAACTTTTTTGACCGAAACCAATAAACCTAGAGATTATTATTCCTTTAGTTTGTAGATTAATATTGTAATAATATTGTATAATAATAATAATAATAATAATAATAATAATAATAATAATAATAATAATAATAAGCTTTTACAAGAATATATATAAAGAAAAAATAATTAAAACATTATCTATTTAGCTTGTGCAATATATAGGGCCGTAAACGAACCAAAAGTTCAACTAACATTTCGTGAACCATTCGGTGGAAAGTTGTTTACGTTCGTATGTTTAATAAATGAACGAACACCAACAAGAAAATTTTGTTCGTTTAGTTAAACGAACCAACATGAACAAAGTCTGTGCTCGTTCCTTGATGTTTGTAAACGTTCGATAATATGTTCGTTAACATTCGTTTGTGTTTGTTCATTTAAAAGTTATGTTTGAGATAATTATGTTAAGTATTTATTTATATTTTATGGATATTATATAATCTTTTTGATTTTAATTATAAAATCGATATATGATTGCTTGTATTTGTTTTAGAAAATTTCATTTGTATTCATTAATGTTTATGAATATTTGTGTGTGTTCGCTTATCTTTTTTGTGTTCGTTTATGTTCGTAAACAATTTATAAACATATTATTTCCTTACAAACAATGTTTTCAAAACTGGATTGGACATCAAACCGAACGCCTTACTGGTTTGGTGGTCGGACTGGTGGGACCGGATTTAAGAACCAGATGACGTCATAATTATATATAGTATATTATATATAGTTATATATATAATTCAATATAAGTAATTAATGTGTATTTTATAGTTATATATAAAACTTAACAATAATCTTATGTCCAACATACTAATTTATCGTTCAACGCCTTGTTTTTACCCATTAAAATTCAAAAAATAAATTTCAAAATCCGGTCCGACCACCAGTTCGGGACGAACCGGCCGGTCCAACACCTTCAAGCGAGTTGGTCTGAACCGGTTTGGCCCACCCTTTGATTCCTTGTTGGACCGGGCGGTCCGATCCGGTCTCGAAATCATTGCTTACTAATAATAATGCATACGGGTTTAAAAGATATAATAAATTAATAGTTATTTATTAATATTTAAAAATTATAAAAATATTTTTAAGACAAAATATGATAGAAATTGCATATAATTAACTATTTTAGGTGATAAAATAATAACAATATTTTTCAAAACTCTTGTTTTTTAAAAACTTTAGCTTTCAAAAAATTGTTTTAAACACTCCTATTTGTTTTAAATACATTTTTAGAAATAGTTAACTTTTATTGTAGAAACGATACGTGTCTAAATACTAGATGGACAGTGTAAAAATATGTTATGTGACTTATAGCTATTTTGTTTTATTAGTATAGATTTGAATTAATTACTAATAACATTATTTAATTCTTTTTAAATCTAAAATAGTTTTCTAAATACGTAGGAGGTTATGGGTTCAAGTCTCACTTTGAGCAATATGCTTAGAGTTGAATCGGAGGTTTTTTCTATCAATGGGTTTCCTCATGAGATGGTTAGGAGTGCGGTCCAGGCTGGGACACGGATATGTGAGCTCGATTAAGATAACATATTTCCTTCGAAGCAGCATCGCACATTTACCGTCCAAAAGAAAACTATTAGACGCCCATCCGAACTAAAGAGAACAAATTCTAAGATCCATCAATCAAAAACCCTCATAGCAATTCATCCCCTAAATCAAAAGATCAAACTTGTAATCTTTTTCCTTAGAAAATTCACCCCCTTTGTTGAAAAACCATTACTATTTTTCTTTGATCTTTAACAAAGGTAGTAGTGGCATGAAGTACTCCTTCATTAGTACTCACATAGTCACAATAATATATTTAGTTCTTCCAATAACGGTGTCACACGAATGAAAATACAACATCACCCAACAATATTTCACAAAACAAAGGTATAATATCCTTTATTACATAGTAGTAAATCTATCATATAGATACTAGTTAGACCAAAACAATTAAATGGCTTGTGTTTATATGAGAATGCGATCACCACATTTACCGAAGATTCCAGGGCCATATGTGGATGAAATGATGTCCAAAAGAGGGTTAAACTGCAAGGATGCAAACAGAAGTACTGGTATAGTAGCCAATGAAGACACAAGGCCAAGTACCCATCTCTTTTCATCTCCAAAAACAAGGTAAAGTATGGATGTAAAGGCTATCATCATGAATATGATCGAGAGGAAGAGGGTAATAAGCGCGATTATCAATCTTTTTGGTAGCGAGTAGAGAAAATCTTCAACCGCATAGCGTGCAGTGAGTATGCCCAAGAACATTAGCATAGAAGAAACTGACATAAAGAGCGCGAGAGCATCTGAAATTGCAAACACTGCAAAAGCTGGTCTTTCGGAGAATATTGGTAAGCCATTGCCGTTATTGGTTCCACCTGGTACAGTAATTGCTGAGGTGAACACAATGGTAGCAATGAGTGTTGCTACAATTATCCCAGAGTTAGCGCGATCTTTTATCCATTGCTCACCTTCCTTTGCTAAGTTTTCATGTGTTTGAGTAAATATTGTTGCTGGTGTCTTGCCAAATAAATTCCTTTCCTCTTGATCTTGAGGCCATGATTGTTTTTGAACCTCCTGCCAAAGATGTATATTTCTTTAATACGTTACATATGTTTAAACCTTATTGATCTTTTACTATACGTCTATACTAACATTCATTTTGAAGTTTTAACCAGCGATGATCCAACAACATTTACCTTGAACCATTGTAGTTCACGCTGCATTTGAAGGGCCGCACCAGGTGCAGTTGATCTGAGATGGAGACTAGCGTGATCCTCGATTCCTCCAACCAAACGTGCAACCAAGTGCAAAGATGTGTTATAAGATGTATCACGTTGTGCCAGAAAAAGATGACGTTGTGTTGTTATCTGGTATATGAGATTGAAGACGTTGGCCTTACGATTTGCGATCGCTATTTGGAACACGCCATGCTTGTTCTCGTTCACTAGAAAAAGTGCATTAGGAAAGGAAACCAATATCTCTTCAACAACCTCAACGTTCCCCATAGTTGCCGCTGCGTCTAAGGGGCCTCCAATAAGATCTCTTACTCTTTTACCGTCCAATTTTGCTATTTCAGAGCAAATGAATCTAAGGAGTTGAAGAGCTTGGGTATGCATCATTTTTTTCTTTTGGATCTGCTTGATATCTGGCACTGCATTTCATAAATCATTATGTCCCTCTGGTCTATACCTATGTAAAATTTTAACCACTTGCCCCATATTAGATAAATCATCTAAAAGTCACATAAAACAATTATCAAACTCATGTGTTGTTTTTGTTGGTGTGATGCATTCTACATTTGTTGAATGTTACTTTCTTGTCTGATAATCGCGTCTTTCTTTTCGATCTTTATTGTTTTCATTTGTTAATCTAGAGGCTATTTCATTATTATGGGCATCCTTAATTTGAGGGTCTGTTTCATAAATATGAATCAACCATATACACATGAAGCCCGATGCATGATACAATGCAATGACGAGTAGCTAAACTTACCAAATTTGAAAGCCACTTGCCAAAACACCGAGCTCCAGTTTGTCTTTCGCTTAGAGCCTGGCCAAAGGGTAGGATATGAACGTACAATGCTAGGAAAACGTTATAGTCAAGAACGATTTCATGGCGCTAGATCATGCCAGTAGCGTGTTGGTTTTATGATGGGGAAAACCAAGACGTTAGATCAACATAAGTAGTATATATAAGTAGCATATATTAGCATGTGATTGACCCATATTTGCATACAGAAATATATCATATATGGAGTCTGTCATCGTCTATAAATCACCATAAGAAAAAGATTACATGATTAGGGTAATCTTTAAAAAACCAGTTGGTTTAGATGTATGAAACTATTTTGATTGGTTTTGTCCAAATAAAACACTTATAAGAAAACTAAAGATCTAGACAGAACCTATCAACAGTTCTATAAAATTATAATCAAGTTGCATCATCAGGGGACGATATTTTTACATACCTTGGTCAACTTCCACCACAAGATTCTCGACATCATAACTGTGTTTAAAGTAGTCAATGGGCCTTTCCAATTCACTAGGTAGATCTACATTACATTTGAACGCGATGGAGTTAATATGTTTTTCTAAAACAAATTACCGACTATAAAGAGTACACTTAACTATTATCAAACTCCTCAGCTAATTTTCCAAGAATCAAAGCATAACAATTAAGTTGATAGAGAAATTAAATCACAAAACATATGATTAGTGGATATATACTTACAAGAGTAGATCATTCGTTGCCAGAAGCTGAAATGGGTGCCGCTAAGAAATGCAGAATGCCTGTAAGTTAGTCTTTGTAAAGCTGAATCCTCAAGGACAGCTAGCTCAGGAAAGCGTTGAAGCAAAGACAGACATATATCTACAAAATCTAGTTGTTACTTACAGTATAAAATGCACAATATTTGGCTCGAACAGTAGTGTGATCGATCTCAAGGCGTACCTATGTTATACAAAGAAATCCAATAATATTATTAATTAGCTTATTCAGAACTCACCGTAGAATCCGCCTGATATGAGTGCATGCACAAGTGTTTTTCTTTTAAACTCATTAAGAAACACTTCATTTGTGACTTGTAACAGGTAGCGAAATGATTGTTTTTGACCAACGTATGCAGCGACATGAAGAGGTAGTTGATTATAAATGTCACAAATGTGCGGAAGATCAGGATTCTTCTTCACCATCATTTTTAGTGCCTCAACATTCCCGACAGCAGTAGCACCAAATATAGCTGTCCTGCCAAAGCTATTTTGCATAGCCAAATCTTGTGGTGACATCAAGCTTATAAGCTTCTTTACCAATTTATTGTTCTTTTTATTAAGAGATGCAACTATCAATGCTGTGTCGTAGGCTCCTGTGATGATTGCGCGCACTGCAGTTGTTCTTTATCCAAGATTTCTTGTAAACTTTTTATGTTGCCTTCAACAGCAGCTTTGTACAGTGACAAATACTGTGTAAAGTTCTGCCGTCCTGCTGCCTGGTTCGAGACTGCGTATTATATGTGGTTAAACTTTGTTTCGTTAGAAAATTGGTCAAAGAACACACACACAGAGGAAAAAAAAACATTCAAGAAAATTTATGAACAAATTTGGGCTTGCAAAACATTGTTGAATATTGTTTCATAATATTATCAAAAAAACTCTAGTAAGAACATGCTAAGATTAAAATTGGGCAGAAAGCTTTTGATGGATAATTCAAGTATGTGTATGTGAGATAGGTGGCAAGTTTCCAATTCAACATGTCAAATAAGAAAATCAGATGTGTAGAGCTAGCTTTATGTACTTTTTATTTTCCATTTAAAACTGTAACTTTTCCTTTTGATGCAATAAATTATAGCATAAAGTCCTGATAAAATTATACCGCTTGGTGATAAAATGGAGGAGACAATTAAATTTGACTAGAAAACAAGACTCCTGGATATATCATTAGCCTGTAAACGAAATGAACGAACACGAACAAACGAACGGGGCCTTGTTCGTGTTCGCTCATTAAGAAAATAATTTGCTCCTGAACTCTTCACGAACGCTTATTGAACGAGATTTTTTATCCGTGCTCGTTCATTAATGAAATGCATCTGTTCATAAACTGTTCACGAACATAAACGAACGCAAACGAAGGCAAGCGGACGCACATATATATTCATAAACATTGATGAACACAAACGAAATTTTTCAAAACAAACAAATACAAACCATCATATATTGATTTTATAATTAAAATCACAAATATTATATAATATCAACCAGATATAAATAAATACTTAATATAATCATCTCAAACATAACTTTTAAATAAACAAACACAAACGAACCCATTATTGAACGTTCACGAACATAAATGAACAAACACGATCTCTGTTCATGCTTGTTCGTTTAACTAGAATTTTCTTGCTCGTGTTTATTCATTTATTAAACGAACAAACATAAATGAACTTTCCATCAAACAGTTCACGAACTGTTCGCTAAATGTTTAGTTCATTTACAGCCCTAGATATGATGGTACTTGATTGAGCATCCGATAGGTATTACAGATTGCTGCGAAACAAAGTTGGTACGTGGGATCATCTCTTAGACGTGAAATCAGTGTTTATTTATTTATTTACTATTTTTTTTAACGGCAGGTGATCACTAAAAGTGAGTATTTCTGAATGAGAAGCTATGGGAAGAAGTGTTTGTTAAATAAGAAAATAAATTTTGTAATATAACCCCATCGATAATAAAAAAATCATCAAAGAGTTAGAAACACATAAAATACGGATTTATATGTACGAATTAATGTGTAATAGAGTTATAAAATATTTGAAACATCGTTTAGAAAAAAATGTTCTAAAATTTAAGTTGGAGAAAAAACAAAATTCAATTTTATTTCTTGTCATTTCCGTGAACATTACAATCCCAACCGAAATAATATATTCATCTAGTTTATCATATTAAACGTAACATGCATTAGTTTGACAAAACACAACACATTTTCTCCATTCTACACATAATAACAAATAGTTCAATTTTACATGCTTTTCTTGCATATCTGTACATCCAAATTAAAAGTTTCCTGATGTTAACACACATTAAAACTTAAAGCATGCCCAGATAATTTTAAATCCCCAAACCTAAAAATGTGGAGAAAGCAATTTTATGTATTATTGAACTAGGTTACAATCCCGTGTGATACACGGATTAAATAAATTTATTGTTACATGGTTTATAAATAAAAAGTTCTTAAATATTGTGTATTATTATACGGATTGAATAAACACATGTCTTACACATTCGAATATTTAAAGTTAAAATATTTGAAATTTTAATTATGGATAGTTATTAATCAATAAATAGATATTATAGCATTCATAATTAAGAGGAGAGAAAAGCGAGAAAACCAATTATTAGATGGCCTAGAATGGTGACACGTGTCCGAATTTATTTTTATTTATTAGTAAGAGATTAGAAAAGTACCATCACAAATTGTAACTTGTACTATATATTAAACAAATACTTTGTTTAGAAAAAATACTAGAATTTCAACAGAATTTATATTGAAACATAGAAAAAATACAAAACTATATATTTAGACTTTCTTTAAAAAGTAAATATTACATATTACTACATAAAAATAAGTTATACGTCAAATAAAATTATAGAAAAAGAAAGTTAATTTTAATGGGTGAGGTTATTCTACAAAATGTATATTTGCTACAAAGTGTGAGAAGACACAAGTAGACTAAAAAGTCATAAAAAAATTATATCTCACAATCTAAATCGAATTTCAAAAAAATACTTAGGAGTCTGTTTATCTCGTCGTCTTCTTTCAGAAAAAAATAAAAATAAATTAAAAAAAATTTCATTGTGTCTTTTTATAACACAATGACGTCATTGTGTCTTTCATAATGACACAGTGACGTTGTTGTGTCTTTCATAAATACACAATGACGTCATTGTGTCTTTTATAAATGAAACAATAAAAAAATATTTATTTTTTTATTTTTTTATTTTTCGTTTATTTTTTTCTTGGTGATGACGGTTAGGAGAATAAAAACTCTGAATTACTTTTTTGAAATTCGATTTAAATTGTGATATATATATATTTTTTATGACTTTTACCTCATTGTGTCTTCTCACACTTTATAGCAAAAATACATTTTATATTTGAACCTCTTTCAATTTTAATTATCATTTTGAATTCAAGGGTGCGGCTTTTCTTGACAATGTTTAGTCATTTTTGTTGGTTATAATAAAATTGTTTAAGAAATAATTAAATTAATTACGTGTTCTTATATTATCGATTCAGTACTTGAGAAGTGTCGTAGTTTTTCTTGGCCGTCTGGCAATACAAAATTTCTAGCTTTGCAGTAATGAGAAAGGTGTGTCGTATTTGTTACCGCGATCAGGATGAGTCATGGCAGGAGGTCGATGAACATTTTCGATAATAAACGTCCACAATTCAGCTGAAGTATTTCCCTTAAACGAACTAAGCAATTCTTCTCGAAAGCTATCTTGCATTGTTGAAATGATCGAATGTCGCACCTGATCGTCTATTTGCTTCCATTGTTTATAATCCGGGTTCTCGACCCATGTCGATTGTGGTACATTCTCGTCGTTAATCATCTCTGGTGGTGGCTTGATGCTGCCATTGATGAAGCCGATGAGACCGTTGCCTTCGATATAGTTGCGCATCCCTATCTGCCAATAGTTTACGGTGTAGAAATTGAGTTTTGGGATGGTGTGAAGATCATGATCCATGTAAATTGGCTGTGGGTATTTGTGATTGGAATATAGTGAAGAAGATGATGCCATTGTTAATGTTGATATTCTTTCAACGTTAGAATGACTTGTTAGTGTGACTGGAAGTAGAATGCATCAAGTCTATGCCCTTCTTATAGTGAAAATAATAATAATAATAATAATAATTATTCTTATTATTATTATTATTATTATTATTATTATTATTATTATTATTATTATTATTATTGTTGTTGTTGTTGTTGTAAAGAAAGCTATAAAATTAAAAGTTCAAATAAGATGCAATTATTTTTGTACAATCCGATCCCTGTAAATAGGGTGTGGGTTGTCAAGCACTTACACCCACTTTTTATTAATAAAATAATAACAAAAGGAAATTATAATATTTGTAATTTAGTTTTCATTTTATTATAAACTGTACGTGTTTGGAGCTTTAATTCAATCGTATCTAGAATTGTTTTATAAACAGTATATGTTAATTTGTCTGGTAATTTTGGTTACGGATGAAGTTTTTTAAGATTAACACAACTCATTTTTTTAGTTTTTCTTAGCTGATTATTCATTTATATGATCACATGTTAATGTATGCCTATTTTTAGTTCATTTTATTTGTATTCTCCAGTTATATTCTTAGGGCATTTATGGACTTATGGTGATGTGAGCATGCCAGCATGGATTAGTGGATTGCTTGCAAAAATTTTGGGTTTTTCATCGACGTCTTGTTATAGGATTTTTAATGTGTATTTCTTCATTACTAATTTACAAGCAGGTTGCAAAGACCTTAAATTAATCATTAGAAGATAGTGACTTTTTTGGTATGTTACTGAACTGATAATGCAAAGGGAAAGTTAGAGTAAATTGCAATTTTCATACCTGTGTTTTAGGGGTGTTAACAAGATCAGCTTCATCTTAACAGTTTGCATACCTGAGTTTATGAAATCTAACGATTTACATACATCCGTCAATTTTTCTTTAAACATCCGTTAAAAGTCCCCCACGTGCTCCTCATGTGAGGGGTAAAAATGTCATTTCACCCAGTTTAATACTCGTTTTCAGCAGCAACAATGCAACATCGATCATTTGAACCCCCCACCCCCA
>BJCN01314086.1:0-10961 GCA_018326445.1 Flaveria brownii
TCTTCATTCCACCACCAGGATTCCTTATGACCGACTGTTCTACCTGTTGTAACTCCAAGCATTTCTGTAGCTGTGTGTATGACTGTAGTGGCCATGCCCTCCCACTTTTGGTTTACGTCTTCCTCTGGCCCAGTCTGGGTCATTGGTATGCCCTTATCTCTAAAGATGGTAATCTTCTAGTCTTTCAGTTGTCCCCATCTAATCGTAGGTCTACTTCTTTTTGGTGCTTCGACAATTGCTCTTTTCAGGCGTATATCGCCACCAACATATGATGTTGAGTCACTAAACATTTTATTTTATTACCCACCCAAGTAAACGGCCCAACACCCCTATACCAATTATTAAAAGTATTCATGTATACCAACATCTATGTGATAAGGTATCCACTCTGATATGATTCTTACAATGTATCTATAGGCTGATTCCATCAAACAGTCTTCAAAAGTTTATAGTTAAATGGTAATCATCACTACTAGCAAACATGTTTTTCTATAAGATCTTAGTAACAACTTGTAAGGCCCCGTTCCTGGAGACCTCACAGTTGGTCATTCACAGCACTAAACATACATAATATAATACATTTCATATAACATTGTAGCGGAAGTCATTATCAAAAACCATTCATTTTATTATTAATTACTGTTATTATGCAATACAACATTGTTTAAACCATAAAAGACAACATTCTTTAATTGCATTACAGAACAACAATAACAATATGTATGAATGGATGTCAGTCTTGCCCGACAAGTAGCTTCCCCTATGCCATGGCACCTATTACCTACCAACTCAAAATGCATAAAAGTCAGCGTTGCTGAGTGAGTTCTACTTTTATAAGTATCCAAATACTTTATACGTTTCATATGTAAAAACACTCTTTTCCTTAAACTACTCTTCTTTACTTTCACACATGTTCATTCATCTTCACACGTAATCGTTCGTTTCGTACTTTATCCTTTCGTTTGTTTCGTACTTTATTATTGTCTTTCATTGAGTCTAGACCCTGTCAGGGTTTTCCCCCATCTTGGCATGAAGCCACGATCTCCGGGGTTGAATGACAAGAATCCCGTTTCGTACTATGGGTCCAGTCACCTAGACTGCCCTCCCGTGTGGGAACCCTCATGGGTTAAAAATCACACGTTACAAGACACACAGTTGAGCTAACAACTCTCAAAGAGTTGTGATCCTCCTTTAGATCTACTTGCAAGCCTTTTCTTTTTTTTCATTACGTTTCACTTTTCATTTTTGTTATCTTTCTCTTCATTACGTTATACTTTACGCTCATTCACACATTCATCATACTACGTAAAGTAATAACATAATACTTAACGTATATTATATTATAATATAAATATGTTTTGAAAACTAATAAAAGATAACAACTTATACACATATGCATATCATACATTCATCATAACATCATGCATATACTATCCATAAACTCTCACTTATTCATGCCTAAAATGGTCCAAAACAGCCCACAAGTCAAACTAGGGTCAAACCCTAAAATACTGTTTTTCTTAAAAATTCAGAAAAATTTTCAAAGTGTTGGGCGCATGGGAACTATTTAGGCGCATGAGGGCTGTTTGGGCGTTTCTCCACTATGCAGGCGCATGAGCCTTTACTTAACCATTTCTCACTTAGACGCATGAACTGTTTAGGGGCACCAACCTACACTTAGAAATTTCTAAGGCAATTCTAGGCGCATGAGCTACTATTAAAGCGCATCAACTTACTTAAATTTTTTTAAGGTAAATACTAGGCGCATGGGCCCTGTTTGGGCGCATGTGCACCTACTTACACGTTTCTAAGTTGTTTTTCAGTCCCAAACATTACTACAACCTGCTCTAAACTTGTTACACCCATTCTAAGCTTCAAACAAGCACTTACAACCATAACACATCAACACATAAGAATAAAACATATGTGTGTACATACATAGTAATTATAAAATCATTTTAATGGATTTTCAGCCCCAAAAGAGTTAAAACGTGTAAAAGTCGAGGTCTAGAAACCCACCTTAGTTGCTTTCAAGCATAACCTCTTTGAACTTGAACTTTCAAAGGTTTCTAACACCTATACATGCCAAAACACACAATCGTGCACATATACACACATAAGACAGGTAGAATTCGGTTTCATGGCCAAAAATCCATAAGAACCGAACCAAAACTCATAAAACACTTACCAATTATGAATTCAGCCCCTTTTCTCCTTGAAAACCCAAGAGAACTTCACCTTTTTCTTCTTCTTGCTTTTTCAATCGGAAAGCAGGAGTTTGGTGTATATACATGGGCGGCCATATTCAAAATATAATAAAATATTTAAGTTTTGTCCTTTTTTACTCTTAGCCCCCTTCACTTTGGCTTCTTTTCTTTTCTTACTAAATATCCTTCTTTTCCTTTTTCTTATTTCTTTTCTTTTATTTTAACTAACCAAAATTTCCGGGTGTTACAATTCCACCCCTCTTAAAGAGGTTTCGTCCCCGAAACTTGTCACTCTTCGAATAACTGTGGGTAATGCTGTCTCATCTCTTCTTCAGTCTCCCACATAGACTCTGAACCCTTTCGGTGTTTCCACTGCACACGCACCAATGGAACCACTTTATTCATTAATCTCTTCTCCTTTCGATTAATGATTGCCACTGGTTGCTCAATGTAATTGAGTCATTCATCCACTTCGATATCGTCCAGTGGTACAATCATGTTGTTGTCAGCTTAGCATTTCCTAAGATGGGATACATGGAATGTGGGGTGAATTACACTTAATCTTCTGGCAATTCTAACCGATAGGCCACCTCTACTACTCGTGCGATGATTCAGAAAAGTCCCATATACCTCGGTCTTAGCTTACCCCGCTTCCTGAACCGAATGATTCCCTTCCAATGTGAGACCTTCAACATAACTCGGTTTCCCACCTTGAATTCGATCGGTTTATGCTTCTTATCAGCGTACGACTTTTGTCTATCTTTTGCCGGCGTCATAAATGCCTTAATCTTTTCCAATTTCTCCGTTGCAGCTTCGATCACCTCAAGGCTTCCCAACTCTTTCTGTCCAATGTCACCCCAACATACGGGTGTCCTACATCTCCTACCGTATAGCATCTCGTAAGGTGGCATACCGATGCTGGCATGATAACTGTTATTGTACGAGAATTCAGCTAACGGTAAGTGATCATCCCAACTTCCTCCAAAATCAATCACGCCTGCTCAAAGCATATCCTCGAGCATTTGAATCATTCTCTCAGACTGACCATCTGTCTGAGGATGATAGGCCATGCTAATATGTAGTCTCGTCCCATCGCATCATGAAATATTTTCCAAAACTTCGATGTGAATCGGATATCGCGATCCGACACGATAGACACCAGCACACCGTGACAAGCTACAATCTCTTAAATGAACAGATCTGCCAATCCTTCAGAAGAATATGTCTCGTGGATCGGTAGGAAGTGAGCACTCTTCGTCAATCGATCAACGATCACCCATATAGTATCGCACCTTTTCACCGTACTCGGTAGCTTAGTAATGAAATCCATGGTGATGTTCTCCCACTTCCATTCGGGTATATCCAACGGTTGGATCTTCCCGTATAGTTTCTGATGTTCTGCCTTCATTTGCAAACAAGTAAGGCACTTGTTCACGCACTCCACTACTCGCGCTTCATACCCGGCCACCAATAATCTTTCTTCATATCATGATACATCTCTGTGGCATCGGGATGAATCGAGTACCGAGTCTTATGTGCTTCGTCCATAATCTGCCCCCGTAGGTCTCCGTAACGAGGGATCCATATCCGTCCGTTTTGGGTCTTAACACCGAGAGTGTTTTCACCCAATTTTGTGATTAGACCTCTTATTTTGCTCGGGATTAAGGCAATCTTCTTTCAACACCTCATCTTGAAAATCTTTTAGTTGGGTCATCAAATCAGCGGTCATAACCAACTGATAAGCTTTCACCCGTATCGGCTCGGATCCTTCCTTTCAGCTAAGGGCATTGGACATAACGTGAGCCTTACCCGGATAATAATGGATCTCACAATCATAATCCTTGATAAGCTCTAACTATCTCCTCTATCTTATAATCCTTGATAAGCTCTAACTATCTCCTCTATCTCATGTTGAGATCCTTCTGCTCGAAGAAGTAATTCAAGCTCTTATGGTCGGTGAAGATGGTGCACTTCGTCCCGCATAAGTAGTGCCTCCAAATCTTCAACGCAAAGACCACCGCCATGAGCTCTAAGTCATGAGTAGGGTAGTTGACTTCATGGGTTTTCAGCTGTCGGGATGCGTAGGCTATTGCTCTTCCTCGTTGCATCAGCACGCAACCCAATCCCGAATAAGAAGCATCTGGATACACCACTAAGTCTTCACTCCCTTCGGGTAATGTCAAGACAGGAGCTTAAGTTAATCTCGCCTTTAACTCCTCGAAAGCATCCTCCTGTTCTCGACCCCACACAAGTTTCACGTCTTTGCGAGTTAACTTAGTCAAAGGTGAGGCTATCTTAAAAAAGTCCTGGATAAACCTCTTGTAATAACCCGCCGAACCCAAGAAGTTGCGAATCTCGGATGGCGTCTTTGGATACTTCCATTGCATCAATGCCTAAACCTTTTGCCGAGTCCACCATGATTCCCTCGGAACTCACCACGTGACCCAAAAACTGAACCTCGCGCAACCAAAAAGTACACTTGGAGAATTTAGCATATAACTACTCTCTTCTAAGTGTCTCCAACACCTCACGTATGTGGTCGACATGTTCTCCCTCACTTTTCGAATAAATCAGGATATCATTAATAAACACAATCACTGATTTATCTAACATCGACCGACACACTCGGTTCATCAAATCCATAAAGGCAGCTAGCGCGTTAGTCAAACTAAAAGACATAACGAGAAACTCGTAGTGTCCATACCGCGTGAGAACAGCTGTCTTAGGAATGTCCTGCTCCTTCACCTTCAACTGATGGTAACCAGATCGAAGATCTATCCACGAGAAGCAACTGGCACTTTGGAGCAAATCAAGCAAGTCATCAGTCCTCGGTAATGGATACTGATTCTTCACCGTCAACTTATTCAGCTCTTGGTAGTCGATGCACATCCGCATACTACCATCCTTTTTCTTTACAAACAATACCGGAGCACCCTAAAGTCGATGCACATCCGCATACTACCATCCTTTTTCTTTACAAACAATACCGGAGCACCCTAAGGAGAGATGCTCGGTTGGACAAACCCTTTATCCATAAACGCCTGCAGTTGATCCATTAGTTCCTTCATCTCGTTAGGAGCTAATCGATACGGTGATTTAGCAACGAGTTGAGCACCGTGTATTAGATCAATCTGGAACTCAATCTCGCGATTCGGTGGCACACCTGGTAAATCTTATGGGAATATGTCTGGAAAGTCACGTACCACTAGTACATCAGACAATTGTGGTATTGACACGTCCACATATTTCACGTAGGCCAGATAGGCACTACATCCACGTCTCATGCACTTTTCTGCCACCACCATCGAAATCACCTTCGGAACCGTAGTAACGCGATCACTTTAGACCATCACTGAACTTCCATTGGGCGTAACTAATCATCCTCTTGTGACACACAATGTTTGCCTTATAGGTTGATAGCCAATCCATCCCTAGTACTACATCAAATCCACCTAAGGCATTACATATAATTTAGCAGAAAACCTATGACATTTTAGTTCTATGGCACAGTCCTCTATCATATCAGTAATTCTAGTGAACTTACGAATAACATTTTCTACATCAAATGGCTCGCTAATACTTCTACTACTAACAGACAACTTATCATAGAAAGTAGTAGAAATAAAACTCCTACTAGCACTAGAATCCAACAATACAGACGCACTAATCTAGTCTACTAGGAATACACCTGTCATGACGTTGAGATCCGTCCTAGTCTTCTCTTTCCCCGGATCAATTCCTTCCTTTGCCCTAGAGCTCTCCACCCTTGGTTCCTTGGAGTCCCTCATCATATTCCCCTTCTTACCACAGGCATAACACTTCACCACATGACAATCCCTTGCCATGTGGCAATTCCTTCCACATTTGAAGCAGACGTTCGACGCCCACCAACATTCTCCAGCATGGTTCTTCCCATACTTGCTACACACCTTCGCCCTTCCACCAGTTACGACCACTTTACGACTCTCGACCTTCATCTTTTTGGCCTTGGGAGTGAAACCATCACTACCAGAATGTTTACCACTCCAGTTGCCCCTTATCCTTTCATCTTCCCTTACGACACTCATGACTCTAGTCACCACTGCCGGCAGCATCGTGTGCATGACCTGTAGCACCCCATCAACTATGGCCTCCTTCACTAAGGCCATCAGATTATGGCTCCCATCCCCACCTACATGGTGGTGAAGCCCGAGCCCTTCAGGCACTATTTCAGCATTCGAAGCCATGTCCGTCATAACACGCGACCTAGCGCCACGTCCACCACTACCTCCACCTCGAGTAACTTTCTTGAATCCTCTACCAGCCATCCTAAGGACTATAAGATTCAAACACCGACATATTCATTCAAGGTAATGGCTCAGTTTATATTGAGTATAGTAAGTCCCTAATGATAGTGGCCAGTTGTGATTAGCCACTTACTTTACTCTTCACACCCTAAGCATTTTCTATCCTAACTACATCAGTATCTAAATCTTCTATAAGCACATAATTCAAATAGCACACGCACGTAACTCCAATTAACTTCAAAAAAGAAATACCTGATGGCACGTAGCTACTCGGACTGGCATCCTTTTCCTTTGGTCCCATTCTCAGTTTAAGATTAGGTTTTTGATAATAATTTACCCAATTCACTTAAACTTTAGCTCTGATACCAACTAGTAAGGCCCTATTCCCGGAGACCTCACAGTTGGTCATTCACAGCACTAAACATACATAATATAATACATTTCATAAAACCTTGCAACGGAAGTCATTAACAAAAACCATTTATTTTATTATTAATTACTGTTATTATATATACAACATTGTTTAAACCACAAAAGACAACATCCTTTAATTGCATTAAAGAACAACAATAACACTATGTGTGAATGGATGTTAGTCATGCCCGACAAGTAGCCTTCCCATGTGTCATCCTCAGCAACCATTACCTGCCAACTAAAAAAGCATAAAAGTCAGTGTTGCTGAGCGAGTTCTAGTTTTATAAGTATCCAAATACTTTATGCGTTTCATACGTAAAAATACTCTTTTGCTTAAACTACTCTTCTTTACTTTCACAAATGTTCATTCATTTTTGCACGTATTCGTTCGTTTCATACTTTATCCTTTCGTTTGTTTCGTACTTTATTATTATCTTTCACTGATTCTAGATCCTGTCAGGCTTTTCCCCCATCGTGTCATGAAGCTACGATCTCCGGGGTCGAATGACAAGGATCCTGTTTTGTACTATAGGTCCAGTCACCTAGACCGACCCCCTGTGTGGTAACCCTCATAGGTTAAAAATCGTACGTTACAAGACACACAGTTGAGCTAACAACTCTCAAAGAGTTGTGATCCTCCTTTAGATCTACTTGCAAGCCTTTTCTTTTTTTTCATTACATTTCACTTTTCATCTTTGTTATCTTTCTCCTCATTACGTTATACTTTACGCTCATTCACACATTCATCATACTACGTAAAGTAATAACATAATATTTAACGTATATTATATTATAATATAAATATATTTTGAAAACTAATAAAAGATAACAACTTATACACATATGCATATCATACATTCATCATAACATCATGCATATACTATCCATAAACTCTCACTTATTCATGCCTAAAATGGTCCAAAACAGCCCACAAGTCAAACTAGGGTCAAACCCTAAAATACAGTTTTTCTTAAAAATTCAGAAAAATTTTCTAAGTGTTGGGCGCATGGGATCTATTTAGGTGCATGAGGACTGTTTGGGCGTTTCTCCACTATGTAGGCGCATGAGCCTTTACTTAACCATTTCTTACTTAAACGCATGAACTGTTTAGGCGCACCAACCTACACTTAGAAATTTCTAAGGCAATTCTAGGCGCATGAGCTACTATTCATGCACATCAACTTACTTAAAACTTTTCTAAGGTAAATACTAGGTGCGTGGGCCCTGTTTGGGTGCATGTTCCCCTACTTACACGTTTCTAAGTTGTTTTTCAGTCCTAAACATTACTACAACCTGCTCAAAACTTGTTACACCATTCTAAGCATCAAACAAGCACTTACAACCATAACACATCAATACATACGCATAAAACCTACGTGTGTACATACATAGTAATTATAAAACCATTTTTAATGCATTTTCAGCTCTAAAAGAGTTAAAACGTGTAAAAGTTGGGGTCTAGAAACTCACCTTAGCTGCTTTCAAGCTTAGCCTCTTTGAACTTGAACTTTCAAAGGTTTCTAACACCTAGACATGCCAAAACACACAATCGTGCACATATACACATATAAGAACAAGTAGAATTCAGTTTCATGGTCAAAAATCCATAAAAACTGAACCAAAACTCATAAAACACTTACCAATTATGAATTCAGGCCCTTTTCTCCTTGAAAACCTGATAGAACTTCACCTTTTTCTTCTTGTTGATTTTTCAGTCGAAAAGATGGAGTTTGGTGTATATACCTGGGCGACCATACTCAAAATATAATAAAATATTTGAGTTTTGTCCTTTTTTTACACTTAACCCCCTCCACTTTGGCTTCTTTTCTTTTTTTTACTAAATACCTTTCTATTCCTTTTTCTTATTTCTTTTCTTTTATTCTAATTGACCAAAACTTCCGGGTGTTACACAACTCTTGTTGTGACAACCGAAAATTCCAAGTCAACTTTCATCTATATAATAATCACTCGTACATGAAACACGTGCATAATTTTGATTTATTAGGTTATCTCATCCATTAGCATAGCCCATTCATCACACAACATGAAATGGTAATATTAAATATTATCATGTGACATCCGGTAATTTTCCGTTACCCAACTCCGTTAGTTCCGTTAAGTCTTGCATACACGGGTCGTAAAAACACACTAGTTGTCGTTGAACGTTGGTGACTTAATAATACTAATCTATGATAAACAATAATAATCTAATTAATAATGTTGATTATTAGTTGTGATTATGTGATTTCTGAATTTATGGAATTTTAAATATGGTAACTTTGACAAAACCCCAACCCCTTGTCCCCCATTCGGCTGCAAACCCCATCTCACACTCCCACTTTGCAAATTCAAGCTTCAATACGCATAAAAATTCAGATTTTGAGTGATTCAAGTGATTACAAGGTGTTCTACAAGTCTAATTGTTGATTCCCACACATCTAGAGGTTAGTTTTGATTAGTTTTTCATGTTGTTTGTTCTTGAGGAACCCTAATTCGTAAATGTTGATGATAATATGAAATTGATGGTGAATCCATGTTAGCATTGTTGAATTGATGCTAGATTAGGTGATTATTTCATGTATTGATATGGATTTTGATGTTCTAGGTCATATTTGGTCAAAACTAGAAACTTTTGATTTGGGGAACTTTCAAGATTGATCAAATTGATGTTGTTTGATGATTGTATGATGTTAATTAGATAGTATGGATGCTAGATTACATTGATTGTGCAAGAAATTGATGAATTTGAGGTGTTGTTCATAGGTTACCAATAATAGTAACTTTATTTTGCTTAGAATGTTGAATTGTTGATGAATTGATGTTATGGATGTGTTCATGATGATGATTAGATGTTAGATTGTTGTTGTGAACATTGGGAATTCAAGAACACATGTTATAGTTCATACATTACTAAAGGTGGTAACTTTTTGGTTATGAAATTGATGAATCATGTTAACTAGGTGTTGTTGATCATGTCTACATATGTTATAAACTTGATTAGGTATGAAATTGATGAAATTGTGGTTGTTATGGATGATAGATCACTTTTTGAATGTTACTTTCCCAAAAGGGAACTTTATTTTTGATGAACTTTGGATATCGTGATTTGGACATATTCTTGATATTAGGAGCATGCTAGAGTGCTTATTGAGGATGCCTAATGTGATAGAATGTGTTAATTGAGTTGTATGGATGCTTGGTTGATCATATATGGTGTATAGATTTTGGTGATCATGTATGATGATGAATTATGATTAGTGATTAGGGAATCATGTTTGGGACTGGAAATTGATCATTGTTGTATGTATTGGATGGAATGAACTTGGTTAATGAATGTGATTATAATATTTGGTAGTATGATGATCTAAATAGTACATATGGGTAATGTAGTGTCACATGTGATCCATTTGTGTGTTAACCATGTATGATGTATGATTATGCTTGTTTAAATAAATTATCACCCATAATGTCACCAACGGGTCAAACGGACCAACTAGGTCAAACGTGTCTATTTTTCTGAAATGTTGAGTCCTTGGTTTGTACAGTACTTAGGGTTCCATTATGTTCTCTGTATACACGTACTTATGTACTTGCGTGTACTAGGTAGCCTCTGAAGGTTGTCTTTTCACTTGTTCTTGTCAAGTTAAACCCTAAGTATCCTTTACGCACATCAGGTGAGTTCATGCCCCACCCTTTTACATAGTCTCTTTTGGGGGAGATAGCATACTGGTAATATACAAACGCTTTATATATTTAAGTTGTGTATAATATTAATATAGTGCTGCTTACCATGGAAAAGTCCTCACAATTTCGAATTGTTAATATTGAATAGCGGGGAAATTTGGGTAGTATTACTGGGTCTGACGGGCCCCACCTGTGCGACTCGAGTTCAAACGGGTGCAATTTTGTCCTAATGAACTTTGTCACGACCTAGTAAGTCATGGCAGGAGGCAATAAAATTATCACAGTCAGCTTCAATTGCGAAATCACTATGATTAATATTTATTGTTAATAGATTAGCTATTTGTTTCAATACAATGCTTATACATTACAA
>BJCN01314092.1:5944-19956 GCA_018326445.1 Flaveria brownii
ACCCAAAGAACTAGTTCGATACTCACCATTAAACCACTTAAGATCCCCTACATAAATCACAACCCCTGACCTTTGCACAAACCCTTTTACTAGAGTCCTTAATTCCACAAGTTTTTGCTCTACATCTACTCTAGAAAGTTGTGCAAAAGAGAATAGAGGAAATCTAATGAACTTAACATCTTTTAAACCTTCAGGAACCTCACCTTTATCAACCTTCTCCATCACTTTCCCTACAACACCTTCAACTGTCGCGACACACTCACCGACAACCACAAAGCTTCGCGATCGCCTCGTGTTCAGAAGGCTTTCGATTACACACATAACATCCTCATTCCTCACAGTAACTTGATCATTTTTTGTGGAGTCTTTAGAAGGAGGTGTGTGGGACGATAACTCTGAAGAAACCACATGCTCCACATTGGTTTTCACTTGTGTGCTTGAAAACCCTGCTTCCCTCATCACTCTACTAACACTAGGATCATCAAGAATCGATATCACTAGCTGTTCAAGCTCGATCTTCACCGCGAGCAGCGGCTGCTGCTGGTTTTCAATCGACCCACGCCTCTGGTGCGCTTGTGCGCGCTTAAAAGCCGCAACAAGCGCGTTGGAGATCGAGGGGTGTGAAGGGTGGTTCGGGTTGATCATAGGGCTAGAAGAAGATGTGGGCAAGCGGTTTAAGGCCACATTGAAGCAAAGCTCAAGAGCTCTACACTGAAGAGGATGCGTGTGCAATTGCGACTGAAGGCACGCGACTCGAAGGAGCCCCGTGGCGGACGAAAGCATGGTGTTCGCGACGTGAAGAGGGGTCACTTGAGCGTGACCACGGCGGCGAGCGAGTGTGACCGCTTGCTTGATGATGGTTGCAGCATCTGCACTTAAGGCTTGTTGGATTGTGAAGCCACTGGCTCTCATGGTTTGTAGTTTGTTGAAGATATTGATTGATTGTTGATGAATGAGATGGTGGTTAGTTATAACATGAAGATGTATGAAGATGAAGATGAAAGATGAATGATGAAGGAGAGTGATGAGAAGGGGTGTGTGCTTTGCTTGGGGGTGAGGTAAGATTTAGAGGGCCAAAGTGGATTTTGTAGTGGAAAGTGGAATGCATGTGGTGACAAGCAGGAAGAATTCACCAGTCCCAAAGGCAACTCAGCTTTGAAGGGAATCAGGAACTATATTTGTACTATTTTCTTGCAGTTGAGTACCTTTTTAGTTTGTTTTTTTTATTTTTTTATAAGGTGTGGCTAAACATACGTATATGCGTTGAACTTATCTATGGTAGTTATTAAAATGAGGAGGGGTTCGTCGAGAGGTACGTTAACATCAGTACTCTAATTTATAATCTATCATGGTGTGAGGGTTACAAAATTTTTGAAATGCGGTAAGCATCTGATTTCTCATTAGCAAGGTTTTTGTTATAACCTTTTAAGGAGTATCTGATTAGCTAGTTAAGCTACGATTTAACTAGTTAAGCTACGATTTATCTGGTCTCGTTGTTAATTAGGTATTACTAATTAAGTCTTATAAGTTTGCTGCTAAGATGTTATCGTGAAATTTAATAGTAAAAAGCAGTAAAGGCCACAATATATATCCAAAGATATTATTTCATTCGAGAAAGAAAAGTGTAATCAATAATCCAAACTATGATTTGGATATCGGCATGAGATAGATATTATATATCTACAACTCAAGTGTTTATATTTAAATCTTCAATAATTTAATGTTGTTTTGAAACAAGATATATATTAGATAGTTAATGCTTCATAATCATATCAGAATGTTTCTTTTTTGTTTCGTGATCATATCCAGTTTAATTTTGATTCTTGATATAGTGGGTTGCGATCGGGGTTTTATTTAAATATAGCAAACCTTTATAGCATATGCGTCTTTTGTGGTTTCGTATCTACTTGTTATTAGAATATATAATTATTAGGTTTATTAGTACGGGCTCACGGATCCAATTAGGTTTACAGTTTACATTACGTTTTTTATATATTGTGATTAAAACTATCAACAATATTCAATTAGTCTTTACCATCTTACATGGTATATATCAGAGTCACCCTAGGCTCTCTACCACCTCCGCCGCAACACCACAAAAAATTAAAACACTAGCCGTTACCGCCCCGAGAAAAATCCTAGACAGAGTGGCATGCCAACACTGCTACCGCCGCCCTGTCCTGCCACCATTCGTTCCTTTTAAGATTCTCGTTCAGTTTTCCTAATCTTTTTTTATGTTTTGAAATTTGGTTTTCCGATCGAAGGTCACATCCTTTGATTCTACTACTTGTCGTTGGTTCCATATTGTTAACTTTGATTCTTGCAATCTTACGATCTTATAATATCCTTGCAATCTTGCGATCTCTTTACTTGCAATTTTGTTGTCGCAACCTGACCATAGTCATCGGCCTTCATCTTGTTTACCTGGTTTCATTACTATGAAGATTTATTATCAGGTTTATCTCTCTTGTATTAGATCCGATATTCCATCATATTTATTTTTCTTTCTTTTCAGCTGGACCACGGTCCGTGCCACTGAAGTACGCCGCCTTCCACAATAACCAACCTTCGGTATGACACACTGCTGCACGACCACGGTCGCCGGGTGCCACAGAACCATTTGTCGTGCCGCCTCCCTGATTACGGTCATCCGTTGAGCGGCCATTGTGCCATTTTGGTAGCCGTCTCCAGGACTACGGTCCATCATAGCACGACACGACCCTCCACCGCCGCCCCACCCTCTATCGCGCTAGCCCCCTACCCCGCCATTCCCCTGCATCTCTAGCCCTCTACATTGCATGCCCCTTATGATCATTTAAAAATTAAAGATTGCAAGATTTTAGATTGAAGATTGCAAGAGTTTGGTTTGAAGAATTTTGGCAGAAGTTATGATCGAGATTGGGAACAGTTTTTATTGTTCTTTGTTTTATGTTTATTTTTTTGTTGTTTTCAGGTTAAGAGTCGATTATCTACCCTCAAACTACGGCGAAGTATTAGACTATATAATTATTAGAGTTATTAGTATAAGCTCACGGGTCCAATTACGTTTAGGGTTTCCATTATATTCTTTATATGTTATGATTAAAACTATTAATAATATTCAATCAATATAGTTATTAGTATGAGCCCATAAACCTAATTAGGTTTAAGGTTTGCATAATGTTCTCTATATTTTAAGACTAAACCTATCAATAATATTGAAATAGTATTTTTTTCATCCTATACTTGTTACATATACTTCCATTTAAATTTACAATATAAAATTTTGATACAAATAAATCTTTTGATATTTTACGTAATAAATAAATAGTTTTAAATGATAAAAGTGGCCGGGAGGCTTACTAACATTTATTCCACTACTAGACGCGGGACTTCAATTATGGAAAGCAGGAAAAATCATGATAATTATACTTTTTGTATATTATTAAAATAGTTTTGTACATATCTTTCACTAACACGAAATACAATCACAATTCGACACGTGGACAACATTGAGCGCATTGCACTGTTTAGACAAGTACGCATACTGAATTTTGAAACGTGTACACAAAAAGTCAAAAGGACATTCAGCAATACATATAACCTTTGGTGGCTAGATCCATCGTTGATAAGAGATGAGAGTTATGAGCAAAAGTGCATTGGTAAACATTTCACCTATAGATATTACTGCATGAATAATGTTTTGGCACGTATTATAGAGCCTCTAACCCCATGGTATACTTCTATGAGAAAAAGTGCAATATAATAAGCTAAATTTCTTTCAGAGAAACAAATCATTGTTCATCAAATATGAGGATAAACAATGATTTTTTTTTCAAAATGATATAGTTTAGAGAAAAAATATAAATAATTATTTGGCCAGGATGATATAGTAAATGATAATACCACTCTTTTCAAGAGCAGCTTCTTCACAATCTCAAACTTCTAATAATTGAGTTGTCAGTGAATGTTAGAAACAACTCTTGTCATGAGCGGTTTCAGTAACTCTGTTACCATCTCCGTCTACTCTTTTATCATTGTTTCAACTCCATTAAATCAAGTGAAACAGCTACTACGAATAGCGGTTTAATGCATCTGTTACCTGTAGACTTTTAAACCTGACATGAGTTGTTTCTCCCTCAAACAAATAAAAACAAGAAATTGCTCCTGCGAGAAGCAATTTTTACTAAAACCTAATGATAAAAACTAATGAGTACAGAAAGTTGATACATATGCATAATAATATGTATATTAGGTGAATTTTAAAATATTAAGTAATCTTTTTTTTTAAAAGATATCACTATAAGTACAACTTCACTTAGACACCATTCAACATTCATATTTTTATTAAAATAATAAATTTATTTTACTTTGTGTTTATGCAATAATATCAGTATTGCTTTAGAATGCCAACATTATCATAAAAATAATAACTTAAAAATAGAGGTTTTTTATATGTAGGATCAAATCATTTTTTTCATAACTCTAGTTTTATAAATAGACATACATAGTACATATGACATAAAATAAAAAAATACTGAACTACAAAATACAAACTCTAAGGATCATGATTAGTAGGTGTTGCGCATCGAAGCTACTACAATTTGTCAGCCATAGAACGTCGATATTTCTTATTTGTCTTTTGAAAATCAATAAGTATATATAGTTATTTGCCCAGAACCAGATATTTCATTATCATACATGCGTGCACCCAGAATTATGATGTATAAAACCGAGGTATTGCGACATATAAGTTTCCATCAACTTAATGTTTAATAGTTTTTCTTCCCTCCCTAACTTCCTCTAATACTCAATGTGTCACACACCGACCGACAACAGAATCATCAGGGTGGACGAATTGAATCGATTATTCATAGCACATGGAATTAAATAAGTTGAAATAATATTAAAAGTCATTTTTATTGAATAATACTAATCAATCAATACATTACAATCAAATAATAGCATAATGAAATTTGTCTTTAATTTTGACTAAGTCCAAGTCCTAAGTCTGCATTTAGAAGTCCACTAATCTGCATTTCTGAAATCATGTGAAAAAGTAACGAGTTAGCTAACAAATTAGTCAGTGAGTAAACATAGGTTTGAATACATATATAGATTGATTAAATCGATTAAAAACAATACAATTCACATGACAATATCAAGACTTATAATGCAATAGTGTAATTAAAATACAAAAACCAACACAATCAAACCTAATGACTGAATTGACATGATCCGTAGACGAAACCTTATAGAGTGAATGATTCTGGTTCCAATCACCACGCGACTAAACAATTTGGGTAGGTTTGTCAAATCAATAGATATATCATTATTACCATGGTATGAATTGATGATTGTGTTTTTATATAGTTTATCTAACTATGCACATATAATTGCAAGTAATAACATAACATGTTTTGAATTGAATTTAAAATGAAATAGAATAACACTAAATATCAATGATTGAATATTAAATCAGATGATTTTCTTAAAATATAAACATATAAAAATGGCTATGAATACTTATATTGATAGCTATAGGTGTTTTGGAAACGATGGAATATAAGACTTGGCATAAAAAAATCCTCACGATTCAACCTAAGATTTGATATCTTTTCTGTAACACCCGCCTCCCAGGACTCACCGTGGGGAGTGTTACGCATTAGATATACAGAACACATAGGAGTTATAGAGTACATAGCGGAAGTCTAACTTTAATTATACATCAACGTGTACAATACATTTGTGATAATAGATAATACCATTACATCAGTTTAACTATAATAGAGATCCAAATCTTTAACAACATTCTAGAACTTTATTTTCTCATAATCTAGCTCATAATCTTCAATTCCTGCAATAGCATCTAGGATGTGTGTTCATAAAATAGAAAACATTTAGGACTCAACATAAAGCTTGTGAGTTCATAAACATAGTATTCTTTAAAAACATATTAATATTGACTATTGCATCAAGCAGATACAGCCATGGCAAACAGATAGGAATAGAGTAAGCACAATATAAATTCACATAACCAGGCTATGTATACAAACTCCACTAGCTAAAGCAGAATCATACAAGCAACCCTCAAGCATCCTATCAAGCACTGCCACATATCACAGATGCTATTGATAGTCAATTCTATAATTATTACCAGTTATCAGAACATCACATCCCGTTTTAGTAAAACAGTTCAGAGGAACTCACCTTAAGTAACCCGATCGGTGATATGTCTGCTCAGATTCACTACTATCAAGTATTATCCTATAGGCAAAATAACATTACTTAATCTATATTCTAGCTAGTAACAATTTTTAGGGATGATTCGTTATCTTTTTCTATTTTTCGGTTTTATTCGGGCACTTTCTTTTATTCTATGCCAACCCTTTGTTATAACCCTTACTAGTTGGCATAACTCGGGCGTTTCCATCATACCCGAGCCAACCCTCAGGGTTACCTAATACCTTCCCTAATGATAACCTTAAAGTCTAATAATAATAATAATAATAATAATAATAATAACTACAACATTAAAAATAACAAATAATAATAATACTAACTGTAACAATAAAAATAATAACTGTAATAATAATAATACCTATAAAGATGATAATTATAATAATATTAATAATAACTATATTAATACTAATACCTAAAATGATAATAATAATAATAACGACTATAATAGTAATTAAACATAACCTTAAACAAGGGCGTACCTAAAAACTATCTACGGCAATTTGATGTAGAGTCTCCCCTACTCGCGTTCCTACTCGCGCTCCTACTCGAGTACCAAAACGACTACTAGCAACACCCAACGGGGTATTGAGAACTCAGGATTCTCTTTATATTAGAGCGTTCCCAAGAAAACTTATATCCTAAATTCAAACTTAAGGTTACTATTTATAGAGTATATTAGGCAACTCTATTTCTTAAAAGCAGCGATGTGGGATGAAGTTCAAATAAAGTTTTGATGTGGGATGGAGTACAATGAATTGCAATTGAATTGTTTTGAGTAATATTTTATTATTATATTATTATAATTAATTTAGTTGCTTAACTCGTTTTTCTCTTATAACTTTTAATGCATAACGTTTCATAAAATATCAAATATGTTGCTGTGACGAGCTTATTTTTCTCTACGAGTTAACCTAAGTTTCGTAAAAAATGGAGCAGGTTCGAATATAATATATTATTATTATATTCAAACGGTCTCTTATAACATAAAAATTTCATCTAAAACTTCAAACTTTAAATAGATAATTTACTCATTACCTACTCGTTTGACAATATATGAAATGTGAAGTTCATATGACTCAAACGCTCGGGATGTTACATTTTCATTAGAATAATAATGATTTAAATACTAGATATGAATTTGGGTTTCAATAGTGATTTGGGGTTTTAATAAATTGTTTAAGAAAAATGTAATTAAATTATATAACTTGGTTGAAACGAAATACAATAATTTGATTACATAAATAAGATTAAACATTGATGATGAATCATTTGTGAAATTAGATGATTAAACGTCATTCAAATATTTAATCCATAATAGTTGATTAAATAAATATTGAGTATTAAAGTGTGAAATAGTAATAATTATTGTAATAATTAATTATTTAAAACTTGGTCAAAATAATTAATTGAATAGTTAATTATTAAAATAAATTGTAAATTAATTTGTTTGATTCAAAAACAACTTTTGAAGATATTTAGATAAAAATAAACCTTCAAATAATTTTTTTCATAATTTTGTAATATTAAACCCTTTGTTTTTAAATAAAAATAGATGATTATATTGTTAAAATTTTCAAAAATTAAATAGATAGTTTTTGAAATAAATTTAATTAACAGAATAATTTTTATTTTAATTTAATCGAATACTGGGATTTTATCTATATAAAAAAGGTTTAAAAATCGATTTGAGAGTGCCCGGGGCCGAACCCGGGACCTCATGTGTATTTATATAATGCTCATTACCAATGGGTTGTAAGACCAAATCTGTTTATTTTTTAAACTAACATTTATAAAATTGTAAATACAGAAACCTCCACTATCACATGAACCATGGCTCTCGATTGGATCCAATTGAACATGAATTCAAAATTGTTAACCCAATTAACGATGGGGTTTTTTTTCCACATGAAATCTAGTGTGTAAGAGTAAGTAATTCACCTGATTCAATGTTAACTTGACAAGAACAAAACGAGAACAATATGATTGAGGATGAAGCGGATTGGGATAGAATTGTGGATGATAATCAAATCTGTTGTGTGATAAACTCCCTTAGGTGATAATGTTCCAAAGCCCTCTATTAATTGATGTTTATTTTGTTCATAAAGGTGCGAACACTTCAGTTACATGTCGATAAGTACCAATGTGAAAAGATTGATGTGTATGTGTTTCATATGAAATTAGGAGTTCAAATAGTTTAAGAGTATTGATATGATGATTTTCCCTTGACTATAAAGGCACATTTTGATAAGTTTCGAGTCAAACAAGTTCAACGTTTTGAATGCAGGTTTGATTTCTGAATTTGGTCAAAGATAAAAGTCAATGATTCGAGTCCTAGTGGGTCTCGAGTTCGAAACTGATGCAAGAGAGTTAAGGTTGTTTAATGGCATAGAATTCGAGCGTTTTGGGTGTGAGGTGGTCGCCGGAGATATTGGCCGAAGGAACGTGGTCGACGGTGGGGTTGAGTTGGGTTTTAAAGCAATTTACAACTTTAGTCCCTGATCTTTTGAAAGTTAACATTTCATGTCTAAATTTTTTAAATTAAGTTTTTAAAATGACAACCCTTGGACATATTAAAGTCTTTAAGTTATAATTTAGTCAAATTATTTGTTTATAAAAAAACTTTTAATAAAGGTTATAAATCTCACAAAACTTTGCAATCTAATTATTTATTTTAGTTAATTAAAAATGTCGTAATTGACATTTAAACTCTATAAATCTATAAAATTTTACTTTTATAATTTATAAAAGTGTCTAAATTATATAAATTAAATAAATATGGTATTTAAAACACTAAAATGATTTAAATAAATAATGCATTCAATATACACCATATAAATTATGAAGTTTATTTTATAAATTAAAAAATTAGATCAAATTGAATTAATAACACATTTATTGTCTTTAAATCATCAAGATAAATTTAACAATTTGATGATGATTTTTTTTTCATTGTAGAAAGATTAAAATGGGTTTGGGTTTATAATTTTTTAAAATGAGTAAGATGTTACACAATGTTCACTAATAGTAGTACTGAGTTAACTACATAGTATTAAGATCAAGTCCGAGTTAACTACATAGTATTAAGATCAAGTTCGAGTTAACACTGGAAAACCAATTACCAGCATTCTTTGCTGCTAAAATATTTATAGTAGTACTGAGTTAACTACGTAGTATTAAGATCAAGTCCGATAAGTAACCATTCAGTTAAAGTGATTAATAAAGGTAGATAAACATAATCAACCTACCAAAGTGTAGGGAAATTCTTTTTTATTTCACTTGTAATTTTGTTTGCAAATGTATCTGTTAGCTAAAATAAAAGGTGATTGTAAAACTATGGTATTAATATAGTTCAACGCGTATTTAAAGGGCTATTTTGAATTTTTTATTTGCGTCTCCACAACATTAATCTTTCAATCCACCCTTCGATATGCTGAAAAAAATATACAAGTAAATTGTTTTATAGAAAAAGTTATCATAAAAAATATAAAAATATTAAATCTTACGTTGCTGATAAAGAACCGTAATTACGACACCCTAAGAGACTACCCTAAAATTGTTAATCAATAATAACAACATTCTCAAATAAACTTAAATAACAAACCATTGCATCTCCTATACCTAAAAACCCAAGAAACCTGATAGTTTCTTGTTTTTATTTGTTTGAGTTATAAGCAACTCCTGTCAGGTTTAAAAGTCTATAAATGTATAAAATCGCTTCTAGCAGGAGCTGTTTCACTTGACTTAAGGAAGTAGAAACGGTGGTAAACAGAGTAGACGGAGATGGTAACAAAGTTACTAAAACCGCGCATGTCAAGAGTTGCTTCTAACAATAACTAACAACCTAGATATTTGGAGTTTGAGATTGTAAAGAAACAGCTATTGGGAGGGGTGGTATTTGTAACACCAGGATATTTTAAAAAGATTGTAAAAGAAGAATAAAAAAAGAAGAAATGTAATTTAACCCAAAGTGAGGGGTTAAATATGTCCAAAGTACAAAATCTTATATAATTTTGTACAAAAGTGGCACGGCCGCCCATGCAATGCTACTTTTCACCTTTCTGACGATTTTAGAGAGAGAAAGAGCAGGAGCTCTCGGATATTTGAAGAACAAGAAGGAGTCGAAGTTGAGGTAAGATTTAGTGTTTTTAAGTTGTTCTTGGCTAGAATTAGCCTCGGTTATGTGCTTATATGTGTTTATATGTGTTTGAATGTGTGTTTGGTGGGTTTCTAGGTGTTTGAAGCCTTTGGGAAGTTCAAGACTTGGAGTTGAGACTTGAGAGTAGAAAAGGTGAGTTCTAGACCCCGTATTTTACTTGTTTTAAACTTTCTTTAGGGCTGAAAATATATTAAATGATTTTATAAATGTTATGAATGAATACCCATATGTGTTTATATTGTATGATGATGTTTCATGTGTGTTTATGTGATACTTATGTTTAGAATGGTTGTAGTAAGCTTAGAATAGGATGGTATAAAGATTTGGGTCTGAAAACAGCTTAGAAATATGTTAAAAAGGTGTTCATACGTCTAAATAAGACCCATGCGTCCAAATTTGCCTTAGAAAAGTTCTAAGTATGATCAACCGCCCAAACAGTACCCTCAACCGGCTAAAATTGCCTTGGGAATTTCAAAGTAAGCCCATACGTCCAAACAGGGTCCAACCGCCTGAACAGTGCCCCAACCGTCTGCCTTAGATAATTTTAAGTGTAAGCCCAATCGCCTGAACAGTAGCCCATGCGTCTAGGATTTTGACTCAGGCGCCTAAGTGTGGACCAAACGTCCAAATAGTGCCCATGCGTCTGAGATATCCCAAACGCTTAAGTGATTAAACCGTCCAAATAGTGCCCATGCGCCTAAACAGACCTCATGCGCCTGCATAGTGCCCATGCGCGAAGGACACTTAGAATATTTTCTGAAGTTTTGACCAAAACAGAATCATTAGAGGTTGACCCAAATTTGACTTAGGGTTTTTATTTGCTATTATATTTGCATTATTATAAGTTGTGCCTATGGTCATAGGGATTATTATTGTGTGACTTAAGTGGTGTGCATATGATTATAAATGCAAGTATTATCCTTAACATAGTAAAAGAGAAATAATAAAGAGAAGTAGAACTTAATTAAAAAGTTAACAAGTCTTGCAAGCATATAGGAGGTGCACGACCATGTTGTCGTTAGGTCAACTGTGATGCGGGTTAGCTACCCCAAAGGATGCACACAGGGTCAATCAATTGAGATTGACGGACCTTTGTAGCATGCCCTAGGTGACTGGGCCAGCCTTGTGTACAGTGATCAGAGTATAGACCAGAGAGGCCCAGCATCAGTTTCCCCGCGCATATAGTTTAGGGTATACAGTACAAAATGAAAGAAAACATTAACTTGTTGTATAGTTAAAAGATAAAGTTGATAAGTGCTCACGTACAAGAGTAAGAGAAGTTAAAAGAGTATAAAATGAACAAGGCATATAGTAAAGAAAGAAAACATTACCTTGCTGTATAGTTAAAAGATAAAGTTGATGAGTGCTCACGTACAAGATTAAGAGAAGTATATTTATAAAAAGAGTATTTTCATATATATACATTACACGAGGTATTTTAATAGTTTTAAAAATAGAACTCACTCAGCAATGCTGACTTTTATACATTTTCAGTTGGCAGGTAATAGTTGCTGAGGATGGCACGAGGGTGAAGCTACTCGGAAGGAAAAGACTGACATCCATTCCTATGTTATGATATTGTTGTTTTGTAATGAAATTAAAATCTTTTGTAACTTGAACACTATTATATTGTTTAACAACAGTATCTTTTAATAATAGAGAATGGCTTTTGCTAATGTAATTCCGTTGTTTATCTTATGAAGAGTATATTAATATGTTTTATGTGAAATGAATGACCAACTGTGAGGTGCCCGGAAACGGGGCCTTACAAGTTGGTATCAGAGCCAAAGTTTAAGTGAAATAGGTAAATATTTTCAAAAGAAACCTAAACTTAAACTGAAAATAGGACATATAGAGGGATGTCAGCCCGAGTAGCTACGTGCCATCAGGTATGTCTTTTATAAATGTTAACCGGTATTATATGCGTGCGCTATTTGACTTATGTGTTCATAGTAGGTTTAGATACTAATGTAGTCGGGATAGGAAATGCTCGGGGTATGAAGAGTAAAGTAAGTGGCTAATCATAACTGCCCACTATAATTAGGGACTTATTATACTTAACATAAACTGAGTTGTTCCCTCAAATGACTGTGTTAGTGTTTGAATCTTATAGCGTTTAGGAAATGGCTGGACAAAAATCTTTCAAGGCTTCTAGAGGTAGAGGTCGTCCACGTATGACTAGGAGCAGTGCTAAGGCTCCTGAGATGACCCATGAGAACCCTGAGGTTCATGGCCGAAGTGAGGAGAATGAGAATGCTAGCTTGAACGCCTCAGCTAGGGAGGCGATTGCTGACGAGGTACACAAGGTCATGCAGACAGTTTTACCGTCTGTGGTGACCGAAGTTATCAGGGCAGTAAGGAGCGAGGAGAGAAAGGAGAATGAGAATGGTAAAGGGTCAATGGGAAGGGGAAACAAGGGGGAGGAGGAATGACCGGAGCCTGAGACTGTATTGTCTGACGAATAGGAGGATGACGTAGTGGGGGTGACGACCAAGTGGTGCAGTTATGGGGCATTCCAGAGGTGCAAGCCCTCGACATTCGATGTCAATGGCAATGCTGCTGATGCTCACCGCTGGGTGAGGGATATGGAGGCGATGTTAGAAATCAGTGAGTGTCGCGAAGACTAGAAGGTGAAGTTCACGATTCACTCTTTTGTTGACTCAGCATTGTGTTAGTGGGACAACATTGACCAAGCTGAGGGTGCCAAGGACATCGGGAAAATGCAATGGAAGGAGTTGAAGCACTTAGTGATCGAGGAATTTTATTCTCACAGGGAACTCGACAGGATCGAGAGGGAGTTCCTACAGCTTGAAGTGGCAACCGTGACCCACCAGCAGTACACCACTAAATTTAACGAAATGGCGAGGCTGGTGCCGGACCAGATGTCGCCGGTGTCAAGGAAGATCAAGAGGTACATCCAAGGATTACCGGCATTTGATCGCTGCTCAGCCAGGTACCTTTCGATCAGTGGTGGACTTGGCGGGTAGGTTGTACTATGAGCGAGAGGAGACTGTGGTGGAGGTGAAGAAGACGAGTGGTGGTGATAAAAGCTAGAATCAAAAGAGGTTTGAACGTGGTGGTTTCACTCCAAACAACAAGAAGGTGAAGGTGGATGATCATAGGGTGTCGTCAAGCTCGGGGTTGAAGAAGTGTGGCAAATATGGAAGGGAGCATACCGGCGAGTGTGGGGATTGAACATATGCTTCAGGTGTGGCAAACCTGGCCACATCGCTAGAGATTGTAGAGTGTTGAAGTGTTATAACTGTGGCGAGGAGGGCCACGCGACCAAAGACTGCAAGAAGCCGAGGGCGGAGAGCTCTAGAGCGAAGAAGAGGCCAGAGGAAGGAGGGCAGAGGGCAAGTGCTAGAGCTTACACCATGACCTGGGAGGAGGCCAGAGTGGATCCCGATGTCATGTCAGGTATGTTTCTATTAAATCAAACTTGTGCCTCTGTATTATTTGATTCTGGTGCTAGTAGGAGTTTTATTTCTACTACTTTCTATCCTAAGTTGTCTGCTAGTAGTAGAAGCATTAGTGAGTCATTCGATGTAGAAACCGCTATTGGTAAGTCCACTAGAATTACTGATGTGATAGAGGACTGTGCCATAGAACCAGAAGGCCATAGGTTTGCTGC
>BJCN01314105.1:0-13149 GCA_018326445.1 Flaveria brownii
GCATAAAAGTCACAATGGATGATTTCTTGAATGCTCTTCATGAAGTTACTCCTGCATTTGGTGCTTCAACTGACGACCTTGAACGTTGCAGGTAAATATCATCTCAAGTGTTTCATTCTCTAATTTATATTTTGGTGAAATATATTCTGAACTTTTATAAATTGATGCAGACTGAATGGAATAGTTGACCGTGGTCAACGACATGATCATATCTATAAAAGAACTATCCTATTAGCAGAGCAAGTTAAAGTGAGCAGAGGTAGTCCACTTGTCACCGTTCTTCTAGAAGGCCCAATTGGCAGGTAAATCATGGTTTTGATACATAGTAATTAACAATATTAATTTAATCATTTCTTCCAGCTCACAACTTCTTTTAATCATCTTTGACAGTGGTAAGACTGCAATGGCAGCTACTGTTGGCATCGGTAGTGATTTCCCCTACGTAAAGATTGTAAGTTCTTTGTATATTTGAAATTTAAAATAATCTATTCACCGTTCATCACGTGAAATCAACATACTTTTTATAATTGTAGATTTCTGCTGAATCAATGATTGGACTCAGTGAAGCCAGTAAATGTGCACAAATTGTCAAGGTTTTATAATTCTTCCGACCTATAATATTTTTATGATGGATTTTATGAGACGTTTAATTATAGGAACCTTTCTATAGGTTTTTGAGGATGCGTACAAGTCAACACTGAGCATTATAGTCCTTGATGATATTCAAAGGTAACAATATGCATTTAACTGAGCCTTGGTTTAATTTTCCCAGTTTTAAAGACGCGCAACGCGCGTCTGTGTATCATCCCTAGTTTTCTAAACAATGAAAATGAAGATGGAGATGAATACTCCAATGTGAATGCTCTTATAGGATGTTTCACTTTTCCTTGAAATTATATACTTGATCCTTTTTGTCCTTTGTAGTCGATGTTATTGGGGAAATTACCAATATAGTCATTTGACCAAACATTTTTATAAATATAGCCATTGACTTTTAAATTTACCAAATAGTTCCACCAATCAGATGAGTCCATATGGTCTATTATCGCTGACTCAGCGATATATAACCCCTATTATATCGCTGTATCGCTGAGTCAGCGATACCAAATCATTATTGTATCGCCAACTTTAAAACAAAAAAGTAAAAAAAATATTTTTTAATTGTACATCTCCATGTGGAGATACAACCCACCAAGGGTATCGCCACTTTTCAATGGTAGAAAAAGGAAGTTACACTAACACCCCTTATACTTTTGGACTCTTTTTTATTTAACAAAAAAATACACAAACACCCCTTATACTTATAGTCTCTTTTTTATTCGACCATAAATAATATTAAGTCTTTAAAATATTTACAAGTTGTAAATGGCAACATCCTATTGAAGGATTTTTGTTGATAATCTTTTATAGGTTTTCCTCAATTGTAACTTGACGTAAACTTTTAGTTTTTTTTTCAAAAAAATAACAATATAATTCAATTAAAAAAACTCTTAAGACTTAAAAAATAATATTCTGGAACTGTTTTCGTTTTGAATTTTTTTGAAAAAGGTTTTGTTTCAGAGGTATTTGCATTTAGTGAATTTTAACTTTTAAATATTTTAAATTATAATTTTAAGTACTTCTGATAGCTTTTTTTTTCAAAATATTAATTTTTTTTGATCTTCTAATTTTAGTTTCAGTTTTAAAATATTCTCTACCACAAAAATCCTTCAATAGGAGGTTGTCATTTACAACTTGTAATTATTTGAAAGCCTTAATTTTATTTATTGTCGAATAAAAAAGAGATTATAAGTATAAGGGGTGTTTGTGTAATTTTTTTATTAACTGAAAAAGAGTCCAAAAGTATAAGGGGTGTTAGTGTAACTTCTTTTTTCCACAATTAATAAAAATGGCGATACCCTTGGTGGGTTGTATCTCCAGGTGGAGATATACAATTAAAAAATATTTTTTTTTTACTTTTTTGTGTTTTGGTATCGCTGACTCAGCGATACAACGATATATTAGGGGTTATATATCGCTGAGTCAGCGATAATAGACCATTTGGACTCATCTAATTTGGGGGAATTATTTGGTAAATTTAAAAGTTAATGGCTATATTTGTAAAAATGTTTGGTCAAATGACTACATTGGTAATTTTCCTGATGTTATTTGGTGGTTTTAGGTTGAACTACAAGCAAAATTACAAGCAATGGTTTTTGCTTATGAAAAAACGAAACTAAACTGGAAGTTTAAAAATAAACGTTTTTTTTACAGTTTGGACTCGTGAGATCTTTATGGTAATTGTTTAAAATAAGACACATAATATTAAAAAATTGTTTGATTTTACGGCTTCATAACATTTTTGTAGTAATCTTACACTTTGTTTATTTTCTAAAGTTCCTTAAATGCATAGAATAATTACTTAGTCGTAACATAAAATATTTCATAGGATAAAATATAAATTAATCTTGCAGTCAAGTCTACTTTTTTTATATTGGTTTTCGATATAACTCGTAAACAAAACTGTTTGTTATAGTTTTAAGTTTTGAAATGACCGGCGGAAAGTTCAAAGAAAATCAAGTTTGAAACAAAAGTGATGAGTAATCTAGACGGTTTTACAGTTTTAAAACAAACCTAAAACACCCCTAGTTAACTAATAAGTAAATCTCTAGTTAACTAATAAGTAAATCGTTTGATCATGTTAAGTTTTAACTGTTAAAATTTTATTTTAAAACTCATTAAATCATGTCTTCTGTTTGGCATATTCTAACTTTTTTAGAAGTTGAATTGATATATCAACCCATCCTACTTATATCTTTAATAGTGTCATAATTAGTATTGAAACTATCACTAATAAACATTTTTTTTACAATTCACACACTCATTTATTCCTTTTAAATATATCAATTCGACATTCGGCAATTACTAATCTACCTCATGTCAGGATTTGAACCTTGATTTATACATAAAAAAATAACTCGAACTACTAATACTAATAAGAAATATCTAAAATAAACTGTCAACATTCAATAAACTGTCAACATTTAAGAAACTGTCAACATTTAAAAAACTAATGAGCACCACTCATGCATTTATTCTTCAATACAAATAAAAAACCAATGAGCATTTGTTACATATAAGTGTATGAAATCATATAAACTAACATCAATCTTGATTATCCAAAGTCCTCATATTTCAAGATTTTTATAACTTTACCTTTGAGATCATGAATCAGAAGAAGCCATGGATGTTTCTTCTTCTTCCTTCAAAGATGCCACCATTGTAGCCACTTGACCCATACCAGGTCTCATATCAGGCGAACCGTTTATGCACTTCAAAGCTATCTGCAACAAACTCACCATTCGTTCTTCGTTCGCACCTTCAACCACCAACGCCTTATCAAACACCTCACCTGTCCATTCTTCCTTGACCACTGAGTTAACCCACTTAGCCAGATCGAGCCCATTGCTCTGATCAACCGGCTTCCCTGTCAGCAACTCTAGTAGAACCACACCATATGCATACACATCAATAGTGAAGGCGTTGCTGTTTTGTGAACCATTGTCTACCACCATTAGACCATACTCACTAATGCAAGAATCCATGTCCTTTGTAAGCAAAATGTTTGATGATTTAAGGTTTCCATGAGCTATCTGATCATCTTTGAGCTCTGTGTGCATGAACGCTAGCGCTTCTGCTGTGTTACACGCGATGTTTAGCCTGCTTCTCCAATCAAATATTTGTCCGTTTTGTGATCCTGCAAATAAGTACAGTAGTATGAGCTGTTGATAATAAGTATTAAGCGGGAAAAGGGTGAGTTGGGTAACAGATCAAAATGGTTTTGGGTCAAACGGGCTCGAGTCATTAAAAACAGGTCAGATAATTTTTTAGTTTCTTTAGGATGTCATACATAATAACCAACATACTAAATGCAGTTTTAATAATTATTATTTTTAACATATCCTACCATCAAATGTCTTTACACTATTCAAAATGGTCACATTACAGGTGAAAGCATCAAATGCAAACTCTAAACCATATTTTTTTTTTCCAAACAGATAGCTTTTTATATTCAAGTAGTATAGATTTTGCAGGCATATTTTGGACTTTAATTATTTATAAAAATATAAAGAAAACTACAAATAGTGTTAACAGGCTAACACAACGCAACACAGACATAACCCGACCCGTTTGATTTGCAAGTTCTTAAGCTTTTTTTAGTTTTAGCCCATTTGGACAAGTTTAGACCCATTGTTTCTCACCAATAAACCCAAAAGATTAAGAAAAAGTAACAAAGAGACATAGTTATGCCCATTTTAGCCTAAATTGTTCATTCCAAAAAAAACTTGCTACTCTGGGATGAGCAGAAAAACCGAATAATTGAACAATAACCAAATTAACCGAGCCAAACAATGTTCGGTTATGATTCCTCAAATCATTGTAGATACTTAGAAGGGGAAAGAAAATAAGAAAGCTTACCATGGAGAAGCCTAAAGAGACTACCATTCTGCTGAAACTCATAAACCAGTAGTTTTTCTTGTTTAGAACAATAATATGCAACTATTGGTAGCACTTTAGGGTGTTTCACTTCATCTATCCTTTGCATTCTTTTCTTGAATTCATTTTTTGAAATCTCCCAATCTTTAATCCTTTTAACAACAAGCGGAACTCCACCGGTTGGAAGGACTTTATAAAGACTTCCATGCTTTCCCCTCCCGATCAGTTCGGCTGGAGCTCTAAGCAGATCTTCAAACCTCAGCCCGTTAACAGCCTCCACCGGGCTCGAAAGAACAACAAGTGAGCCCGAAACAGCACCATTTTCAGCCGAAGTTATCGAGAACTCTGACCTGCTTTGACCAATCTTTGACTCACTTGATACACCACCATCTTTTGTGCTTTTAACTCCTTTTGTATCTTCAAGATTCTGCCTTTTCTTGATGAATAAAAGAGCAACCAACACAAGAATGATCAAACCAAGAATTGCAAAACCAGAATAGATAAAAACATCATGTGAGTCTTTCTTCTTTTTCGATGAACACGCGTTCAGCAAATGTTTCCCACATAAATGAGGATTACCCGCGAAGCTTTTGGCACCAAAACTACCAGTATCATCAGGAACTCGACCAGTGAAATCATTATTCGAGACATCAAACTCTTCAAGTTTGTGATAATTGAAGTTTGGCAGCTGCCCAGTAAGGCGATTGTTCTGAGCTAAAAAGGTTATCAAGCCTGTGTTTCTTGACATATCTGGCAACTTACCACTGAACTCATTGTTGGATATATCGAGTCTAACCAGATCAGTTAATTCGGTTAGAGAATCAGGAGGATCACCTGAAAGGTGATTCCCCTTCAGGTACAAAAGCCTGAGTCTTTTGCAGTTTGATATTTCTTGTGATATGCTTCCTGTAAGATTGTTGAACTTCAGGCTCAGTAACAAAAGAGAAGTTTCTTTGCAGACTGATTCGAAATCAACGGTTCCTGATAAACTGATCTGCTCGAGAACAATGCTCTTCACGGTTTGGTTGGTGCTATCGCACTTAACCCCGTACCAGTTATCCTTGCAGGGATCTGATGTAGTGTTCCATCCCCAGTTTGGTGTGTTTTGCATGCTTCCAGGCCCAAGTTTTTGCATGAAATCCACCAGTGCTTCCACTACATCCTCGGTTTCCGCCTTTCCAACAGGAAAAAGAAGAACAAAAACGAAAGAAACTGCAATAACAGATTGAACCCCACTCATTTCTATGAAATAAACCTGTAATTTGAGTGCAGTTTATGCAGTTTTGGTTGGGAGAAATGACATTGTGCAGAGGAGTGAAAAGGGTAGAAAATGTTAAAAGCATTGTTTCTTGTTGTTATGAGGTTATATGATGCAAAAACAGTTGGCTGAATTTACAAAGAAGCTAAAGCTGTGAATTCCCAATGATTAGAGGATAATAACTCTTTGAACTAGAAGTTGACAGAAACTACAAAGTACGTTTGGCCGGCTGAAAATTGTGAGTAATTATATTGTTGCCGGCTTTCGTCTATTTGTGAGTTGTGATGATACATTGTTGTGATTCATTCTGTCATTTTTGTAAGTATCTGTAACTGCTGTCATTGCCCGCGATAACATAGAGGACTGGTGTTTGTTTAACTGTTAATTTGAATCTTAAAAGAACAAAACCATAAGATACCAACAATCAGAAGCATTTGAATGAGTTAACCATGCTACAATAGATTAATCAAAGTTCAAAGGCAAAATCATTCCAACATAATTTATGAACTCTAATAAAGCTTATCAAAATCATCTTTTCCTATGCTTCTTAGGCAAAGTCCACTTTGTACACATTGATTAAGTCCTAATTCTTGTTTTCTTTATCAACTCATAAGGACAAGAATATTACAGCAGGTTAAGACCTTTTAGTTATGAGGGAGTCAATTTGTTTGTTCTAGCATTTTCATTGGTTAGTCGCGCCAACTATGAAAACGTACTTAAAAAGGTAGACTTTGTAAAAAATGAATAAATTCATTGGTTAGTCGCGCCAACTGTGAAAACGTACTTAAAAAGGTAGACTTTGTTAAAAATGAATGAATTCATTTTTAGTTGTCATATGTACAAAATGTCAGTATTAGTCATAAGAGATTAATCGGTTAGCACTTCAAAATGTTAGTTCTATGAGAATTCATAGAACATTCTTGAGGTGCATCTGAGAGCAGGAACAAAGTTTGATGTCAAGGGTCAAATTGTATCATTTCACCAGGCCAAGTGATGTGTATCTTTTTTTAGTAATTTCTTTAACACTTCAATTTAAAGTAACTATGATAAGTATCTTGTGTGACTCGATCAAAATTAACTACCACTAAAATGTTATGGACTGAACCGTTTTAGGGTATGAAATTTGTTCAACATCAGTTATACATGACAACTTATGTGATTGTGGACATGTGCCACACGACAAAAAACAGAGAAAACATGATGACTACACCGAACATCCGATAGCTTATAAAAATACAAGTCACCATTCAAGTGCAGTATTATCATAAACCAATTGTCAAACATTTGGTTGGCATGTGCTAAACACATAAGATATCACTTCATGTTGCATATATTTTATCACGTCTTATAATATATTTTTATGACCATACTCCAATTTTCATTAGAAAAGTTTGTAACAAAAGTATTTTGTAAAAGTTTATTTTAAATTTCACTTTAAAACACCAGAAAAAAAATAGAGTATGAAGGTTTCAACTATCAAGTCAAAGTGTAAACGTGTCGGCAGTCACACTATCACAGTCGACTTGAGCTCATCTAAGTTTAAAGCTTGCATCGTTAAATTTTAAATACAAACTTAACTTGTTTTGGGCTATATATTCAAAACACAAGCTCGATAGGCTGGTTAAAATTTTTTTTTTTCAAACTCAAGCTCAATATGTTTATTATTTAATTTCTACACATATATAATTATTTTTTAATATACTTATAATTATAGTTTTATGTATACAACAAACGCATACGGTTAAGTTATTTCAGAAATACATAATTTTATAGAAAAGGTTTACGTTACAAAGTAAAAAATTCGTGCGAAGTGTACGGAATGATAACAACATTGATCTAAGGTTGCGTTTGGTTGGAAGAATGGAATGGAATGGATGGAATTGAGAAACTAGTTAATTTTCAAGTAGAATTAAGTTTGAGTGGGTAATGAAATGTAAAACCCAAGGGAATGTTTCACCTCAAATTCCCTTGGTTGTTGGATTTCAAAATCCTTCCATCTAGAGAGGGAATTTGAAATCACACAACCAAGAGAATTTGAGGTGAAACATTCCCTTGGGTTATACATTTCACTACTCACTCAAACTTAATTTTACTTAAAAATTAAACTAGTTTCTCAATTACATTTCATTCCATTCCATTCTTCCAACCAAACGCAACCTAAGTGATCATCGGTTCAGATTAAATATGTAATAATTACGCGATAAATATGTCTGGAGGGGTGGATTTGAAAATAACTTACAATTTTTAACTTTTTCAAATTCCCCTTGTTTTTTTAAACACATATAACTTTTTTATATGACATTATATTTTTTTAAAAAATCACCATAAAATCGAGCATTTTCTCCTCTTTAATATGAGTATAATATTGTTATATATTTTTTTATAAAAAATAAATATTTTATTTTAAAACGTCTATATGTTGTACGTATAACTTGCGTGATTATTAATCGGCGTAATTATAAGCATAAGTTGCGTAATTATCATATAACTTGCGTAATTATAAATATAGCTTGCATGATTGTTCTTCATAACGCGAGTAATTTTTCTTTGCGTAATAATATATATAATTTGTGTAATTATTAATATAACTTACGTAATTATACATTTTATGCGTAATTGTGACACGGACAAAACTACCCATTCGTCAAAAAACACGTGTCACGCGCTGATAACTTCATACGTTTCACAAATAAATTACAGTTTATAAAACTCATAAACTCAATTATTAAATAAGCTTGAATTTAAAATTAAACTCAAACTCAAGCTCAATTATCCTCATTCTAAAACTTTTAATGAGTCGACAATAACTCAAACATTGGTTTTAAGATTTTCATTATATTAATATCTGATACACGACACTATTTACCGTCAAAAGTTTGAGCTCGTGTCCTAGTCATCACCATCCCAACACCCACATAGACACACGCGTACGTGTAAATTAACCGACTAAACACACGTCGATCTACGTACTATGTTCAAATTTCAATTCTTCATGTATCTCTCTCTTTCTTCAACATCTCAAACTAAACATCGTATGTTAAGTTCCTCATGGGCTACTGAAGTACTGATGAAACACTTATGATCATATTTTGGGTTCCTTAATTTGTCTTCAAGTCTTAAATATTATCACACAATATATATATATGGCCGGAGTTAACGTCGGTGGTGTTGGTGGCGGTGGCGGTGGCGGTGGTGTTGTGAAAGTTGTTGAAGCGACGTCGTTGGTGCCGCACCCAGTGAAAGATCAGCTTCAAAATGTTTCCTACTGCATTACAAGCCCACCCCCATGGCGTAAGTCTTTTCTTTGTTTCCTAATAATATTGAATGTGTCTTTTTAATGATTCTTGATGATCGAAAACACCGTAAAGAATGACCAGCGAACGTTTACATTTGTGCTAACAAACAAACAAACTCTGCTAGTACTTGTATATGTTGAATTTTTCATTTTGAGCGCTGGGCGTCATTTGAAGCGTTCTCGCTGTTTTTAATCTTTTTTATCTTAAAAGATAGAGATAAGATTTACCGCATCCAATCCGTTCCAGACCCTGTTTCTAGTGAGATATATTGAGTATGTTGTTAATGTTGTTGTACTTAATGATTTCGAAACCGGACCGGACCGGCCGGTCCGACCGGTTCGACCGGGAACTGGTGAGGTAGCCGGTTCGGTTCGGTGGTTTTGGGCCGTTTTCGGTTGAACCGGCCGGTTCGTGCGGTCGACCGGCCCGACCGGAACCGGCGAACCGGGTTGAACCGGTTTTTTGAATTTTTTTTTAATAGAAAAATATTATTGGATATGGATTAAGGAACACCGGTTCGTTAATTTGTATTTTGGTTCGTTAATTTGTATTTTGGATGTTGTTTTGAATTAAGGAACGCCGGTTCGTTAATATTATTGGCGAACCACTATTTAATTTATGGTTGTTTAAACTTTGGATGTTGTATTTTGTTTTGTTTTATGGTTGTTTAAACTTGGGTTGTTGTATTTTATTAAATTGGACTATGTTTACTTGAATGGTATGTGTTTGTAGTTTTATAAATATTTGGAATTTTTTTATATTTTTTTAAATATTTATGACGTCATCCGGTCCGACCAGTGAACCTCTAGGCCGTCCGGTTCGCTTTCCGGTCCGGTTTTGAAAACATTTGTATATGTTAAATTTAGACGTGATCATGTGATAGCTTTTGGAGTAGGGTAGGTAAAGAGTCTCAGCCTCATAGTGTAGTTTTAGGCACAAAGTATGTCTAGAATAGGTAACGCTAGTAAAAAAACAGAAAAGACAAATTAATTCATACTATTAATTTGGCCGATAATATATATTAATTTTTATTTTTATTATCAACAACGGTTACAATATCATAGTTATTATATATTCACACTCGATTTATACTTATTTTAGACTTGATTTAGGTCGTATGTTTTTTTTTTTTCGTTCATAATCATCATTGTGAACAAAATCGAGTTGAAATCAAACGTAAACTTTTACTAATTATGTTACTGAGATTGTTGTTGGTAATAAAAATGAAAGTTGGGATTGTTATCGGTCAAATTAATAGTATGGATTATTATTGGTCAATAAATAATTGTTGGGTATGTAAATCCAATTTGTAAAAAAAAATTGTACTTTCAAATCGGTGAGAAATGTTTTGACATAGTCAATGAACAAACACAAACAAACATGTTGGGATATTAGTGAACTAGACAAACCCGATGGAAAATCCACTATTAAAATGCTTGCCTCCTCCGTAATCGATTCACGGACCGACCAGCTTAACTGATAAACCTCCGGGTTGTCATCTGGTTTTCAGTTTCGAAACATTGATAGGAAGATTAAACTTGTAGGACTTGTTACATTGGGTTGTGTTTGAGTGGGCAACTTGTGGGTTTCAATTTCAAAGCATTGGTAAAAATAGATACATATTATATTGGTTGCAATTTGTGGACTTTTTTTAGATGATTAAATTCTTGTACTTTTAAATCTTAATTCTTAACAGAGAGTCTTTTTTATAAAGTAAAAGACTGATTAATCATATAAAAGTTTTCATGTAACTTCTAAAGTTGAAGAAGTTACTCATATAAAAAGAATGTTTTTTTTAAATAAAGTACAAGAACTGTATCATTTAAGTTTAAAAGTTAAGAAATTTATTTATAAAAGGTGCTTGGCTTATCTACGAATTTAGCGATAGCCCATAGAGTTTACGAAGCGTTTGTTTTCAGATATGGTCATACGAGCATGCCCAATGAGACATTTTCCCTCTTAAAACACTAATGTGGTAATTTGAGACATCTTTGGAGAGCTTGCTTTTACGCCCGGTTTTGAAGTGTAGTTCTTGGTCAAGAACTAGAAAAAACGACCTCCCCAATTGTTCAAATGCTGAGTTGAAAATAGATTCTTTTAGGTTTCTACCTCCAAACATGTTTTAGTCATGAACTCTCACTTTGATTAATGTATAATGAAAATGCAATTCTTTGTTTGGTTTTGTGGAGCCTCTAACCGACCCTAACCCAACTCTGGTTAAATTAGACACGTAACCTAATTTATGTTTTCTGGTTCCCAAAGCTAGTCACCCTAACGTGGTATTATATATAAATGGATAGGGCATTCTAATTTCTTGATCATCCGAAATTTATAATCCTAGTTGAAGTAATTGGACCTAGTCAGATTAGACCGAACCACTATAAAACTCGTTGTTTCGTTTCTCTGTTTGATTTTTATTTTGCGCGTGTGATTGTTTGGTTGTGATTTGCGATCCAAGGATGCCTAACAATTCTTGACAAATTTGAAGTATAGAAGTCATGCCTCATAACTCTCAAATGTGGACTTCAATTTGGGGCCGCAAGTAGCATAACTTTTACTATATGCTTACCTACTCGGTTCACATTTGCACATTGAAAGGATATATTCAAAAATAATGATGCGGGCCTAAGTGTTGAAGAGCGGGCCTTACTCTTTTTGGATGATCAAGACCGCGCTTCACGAAAATGGGCCTAACCTGGGCTGCGAGTCTCCATTTCTGACGTGCTACCAGTCAAAATGACCGCAGAAACGAGGGCCACGTTAGGCGGGTCATCCCGTTAATTTTCTGAAATAAGGCCTCTAAATGGGCTTTTGGGCCACTTTTATGTTTTTTCTAGTTTTCGAGTTTGTTTTGGGCTTTTGTTTGGGCTTAGGGTTGCTTGTTTTAGGCCCATCCCAAATGTTTGTTTGCTTATTTAAGTTCAGCTCTTGTAATGTAGAAGGACACTGGATTTTATTGAGAAGAAAACATTCTGTCTTTTCAAATTCGTGACTATTGGGTCGAATTTGGGGGTTTGGGGATGAACTTCACGGGTATTCGCAGAATCAACGTGAAAGTATTTCGATTTCGTTCCGTGCGCTACATCAAATATTCCTTATTTTCGATAAGGATCAATACATGCTATGTCAATATTGGGTTATTTTCAATTCTTGTTATAACTTTGCATATTTTTGCTGCAGATGAGGCTATACTGCTTGGTTTTCAACATTATATAGTAATGCTTGGAACAATTGTTATTATTGCATCAGCTCTTGTTCCTCAAATGGGAGGAGGCAATGTAAGACTCAAATTGAAATATATGTTGTTTAAACAGAGGTCTCAGGTTCGAATTCAGTTGGTTTTTGTCTTAACCCCTTGAAAACTGTCTTCATAGCTTAAGCTATGCTTTATTTGGTCCCACTGGTTATCAAGGATCGATGCCTATAAGTTTTCCCTAACGGTTCTTATGGTCAACGCAAAAAAAAGATCTTTCGCTACGCACACACACACACACGTGGCATGACGGAAACCTTCTAGCACCAAAATATACTTTTAGTCAACTTCAAAACACATATCAGTGAAATTGGCTAACCGTCATCTTTGATTATCGAAATGGAGGATGGTAAATGCTTTGTTTGTTGTTTAGGGACAACTAACATGTAGTTTATTTTAATTGGAACAATGATCTCCATTCCTATAGAGAGAGAAGGCCGACGTAATTCAAACGATGCTTTTCGTTGCTGGATTGAACACATTGCTGCAAACTATGTTCGGGACTAGGTTACCTGCTGTCATTGGGAGTTCATACACTTATGTTCCGTCAGTGATCACAATTATTCTATCCGGGAGGTGGAGCGATCCCAATCCTATAGCGGTTCGTGTTGCGTCTTCTTTTGAATCTTTTTATAGACTAATACTTTAACAAATATAATGTTATGATTCTTGTGCTCAGAGATTCAAGAAGACAATGCGTGCGATCCAGGGTGCGTTGATTATTGCTTCAACAATTCAGATCATCCTCGGGTTCAGTGGTCTTTGGCGTAACGTTGCAAGGTTAGCTTTAAATCAAACAAAAGTTGGTGACTTCCAACAAAGAGTTACATTGTTCTTTTTTGTAGGTTGTTGAGTCCACTATCCGC
>BJCN01314110.1:7073-17560 GCA_018326445.1 Flaveria brownii
GCTTTAAATGGGGCCTTGAGAACGGATGTGAGGCCAATGGATGGACCTCCGGTGAGGAAGACGTCTAAAGACCGGAAACGAATTGGAGAGGAAGGGCAATAGGCGCGTCTTACAGACGTGGTGAAATGACCATGTTACCCATTGTTTATGTATTATAATAGTAGTATAGGTATTTGAGACAAGCACTATTTGCCCCAAAATTATAATATTTTATAAAGTGGTTGTGAGTTGAATAGAGAATAGATAATGATAAAGGTACAAAGAAGTATTATTAATTGAAAAAAAAAGATAAAAAGTAGTTATTTTTAGTGATTATAAAAATGAGGATGAGAAATGTGATTTGGATGCTTTAAAGAGAGACAAATATGGAACAAATCTGAAAGGAGAAGCAATAATACACACTGACGTTTCATATGTCGTCTTAATATATAGACGAAATTATCACATTATCTCAAATGTATTATAAAATAGTAAAGATAAATAATAATAATATTTTTACGACTCTATTATTAACCACTATAACTATTTTTTTATATATGTATTATATAAAAACGTATTATTTAATCTATATATAATTGTTATAATTTATGTATAAGGATAATTATAAAGCATAAGATGGAGTGCAATTTATTAAGTTTTTCTTATAGGTGTCTTAAAATAATGATTAGATTATCATTTAGTTCATATCTTAAATGATAAATTATATGCTGTCATCATCAAATGCTTTATAGAATAATAGCTAAATAGAATGTTACGTACGTATGGACATAAATTAAATGTTAACTTTTGTGTATTACGATAACTTATTAACCTAACTAGTGATTTACAGTAGGTCACATTGTCACTAAGTTAGATTTATAGTAGTAAAACTAATGGTCTACAACGAATATTAAAAAAAGCAAGAATATATGCATTAAGTTTATTAAAATGATCTATTTAATAATGTAATTTGTAAAAAATAACATTATATAAAAAATTAAAAACATTTCTTTAAAGATATTATCACAATATAAAAATCAATTATACTGCATTATCATGTTGTAAATATTTAGTACATGACCAATGATCTCTTGGCCTAATGGTTAAGGGGGAGGTGGGAGGCTTTACCTCTCTTGGATGTCCAAGGTTCAAACCTTGGCATGGGCGAATATTACTAACTTTGATGATACTAACAACTAACAACTAACCAACCGTTAAAAAAAAGATATTTAGTACATTAGAGTTAACAGTATATCAAAATTAACAATGATTAATAAAAAAACTTTACTCTAGCACGTATTATCTTGGTGTAAAATAGTTATAAAAGTGGGCCCACCGTCACATAAAAAAAATAGTGGCTTTTAGAAAAAAAAACATGATTAGTGTGATGGATGATTAGAGTAGTAAAAGTAGTGAAATTCTAAAAAATATGTGAGTGTGTTTGATATATTATATGAAATGATTTTGACTGGTTGTGAGTAGAGGAGTTAAAAAATATTATTGTTAATTGTCATATTTGAAGAATTACTGTTCAATCCCTATAAATTTTTTTAATATTTTTAAAAATACTTGTGGGTGGAGGAGAGATAAAAAAATAATGATAATGGTATAAAAAGTATTATTTAATTGAAAAGAAGAGAGAAAATTAGTGATTCTTAATGTAATTATATGAATAAAAATAAGAAATCCATTATGAATACTCTAAAACCCAATGTTTTCATAACTGAATCGGACGTCGAACCGGACGCCTTACTGGTTTGGGTCGGACTGGTCGGACCGGTTGGACCGGATTTAACTATATTTTAATTATATTTATATATGTAATTAAGTATAAGTAATTTATATATGATTTATATATATATATTTTATAGTTATATATAAAACTTAACTATATTTGTATATCCGACGTACTAATTTATGGTTTAACATCCCGTTTTTACCCACTAAAATAAAAAAAAAACAAAACCGGTCCAAACCGGTCCGGTTTCCCGGTCCGACCAGCGGTTCGGGATGAACCAGCTGGTTCGACCAGTAGAAAACGATTCACCCAGACCGGACCGGACCAGGCACCGAATCCCGATCGAACCGGTCAGACCGGCCGGTACGATCCGGTCTCAACAACATTGCTAAAACCGTTAAAGGAAAGAAGAAATAAAAAAGCTCCTCGATTCAGGCTTGGGGCAATTGACTCATCACAACTATGTATTATATATTGAAAATTTATATAATGTTATATTTTTTACAAAAGAACATATATAAAATAGTTTAAAACAAATTGTAAAATTAAAATATTAAAAAAATAATAAGTAATAAACCTAATTTAAGAACAGTACCTTTTTAATTTGATAATTTTAAATGAACAGTAATTTTATGATTTGATAATTTTAAATCGCTCTTAGTTTACTTTATAGAAAAGTATGTACATAAATATATTTTCTTCTATTATGAATATAATTTTGGTGTCAAATTCCTTATAAATTTGATTCAAACTACATTTCAAAAGTGTAACATTGTTAATAAAAATGTCTCACTTTGAAAAATAAACTAAAAAGTAGTGTGCCAAAAATGTCATAACTAAAACTTTAATAGCTTATTTTTTTAACGACAAATCTAGCACACTTTAACTCCTAAATAACTTCAAACTAGTATGTTTAACACCTGAATTTGAACCTAGAACCTCACTTTTAAGAAACAAAAGCTTCAATCAAATGGGTTAGTCTTTTGTTGACACGACCTAATTAGTTTCATGTTTGAAGTGTGTGTGTATGGAGGAGGATCAAATGAAAACTCACTTTTTTTGTGAGAACTATACTGACCAATGTGATTCATTAGTTTTTAATAGCAAAATCGTGATTAAAGAAAACATAATAAAAATAATTATAAAATAAAAAACAACATAAAAATATAAAAAAATAAAAATACAAAAATGTGTATCTCGTTTCCCTCCTTCATAAAAAAGTTATAAAAAATAAAAAAAAATCTCGTTTTTTACGAATTTCGATAATAAGAAATTATCCACCCGTATTGTGTTTGAACCGGCTCATATTTAAACAAAATTTACGTCAAAACATATATGAACATCTAAATGCAGACCATCTTAAAGCGTATACATGATAAGCATGAAAACGTTTTATATGACCTGACATGTTTTTCAACAAAATTTACATAAATAGACGAACTCGAATTTATACGGACAAACACATAAAAATAGGAACGTAAGAATTTAATATTTATAAGATAAAATTGTATAAAACTTTAGAATTTAAGGGAATAAAAGTAATATTTTATAAAGTTTTTAATAAAGTTGAGAGTTAAAATTGTCAATATATAAAGTTTAGAGGGGAGTAAACACTAATGATAAAAGCCACCGACCTTTAATTTTAAGTGATAGTAAATATAGTAAAGTAACTATAAGACTTTCAACATCATATTATTTCTTTTGGGCAAATCAAACACACCTTCGATAATGGAACCACATAAAAAATACTCTGCCCAAAAAAACAAATCAAAAGCATGTTCAGGTTCAAGTTCAAGATTTCAATTTGATTCATGTTCAGGTTCAAGTTCAAGCTTTCAATCTAGTTCACGTCCAGGTAAACTATTGTTTCCTTAATTCGACATTGAAAATAAACATGAATATTTTGAAGTTATACATCATAATTTTGTTAAAATAGATTCAAGAATACTTAAAATATTATTAAACAAGTAATTAATTAATAACAATGTATTTATTTTTATTTATTAAATTTGTTTCATGTTTCTATGGTGGGATTAAAACTCCTTGTTATGTTTTTCACTTCATGAATCACGATCGTTATGAGTCTTTCTAATTTTCTTTTCATCTAATCCATGTTTAAACATAAAAAAACTACACTTTCATCGATGGATAAGTATTTACTGATATTTTATTCAATTGCAATCTGTTTAGCTAGATATTAAAATTTTGTTTTATCTCATTGGATTTTCATAATATGTTGTATTTTTTTAGAAAATGTGTCGTATGAAATCACAAAATATATAAAACGATTCATTAATGTGTTTAAAACTGCATCCCAATAACGAGTTTTTTTGAGTAATTTTAAACAGTACTAATAATTTAGTATATCATTTCTTCATCTTGTGAACATTATTTTGCTTTGTTGAGTTGGTAACTTTTGTATATATGTTCAATTCTGATAAGTAATAACTATGTTTCATATAAATATCACAGATACAAAATAAAAATTATAATATTATATGATGGGGTAATAAATATAAATAAAAATATTAAAGGTTTTTTGTTTCAGTGTAATAATTTGCATAAAGTTGATGCTTTTGTTAAAAAAAGTATGTGTTTATATTGATGATGTCACCCTTTTGGTTTAACACATTTATTTCACTCGTATTTTTCACTTAAGATGCTTTTTAACTACTTTTTTCTTTTACACATAACTAGGCATTTTGCCCGTGGTGCGTTGCGTCAGCGACGTACACAACGAGATAAACTATAGACTCCAACCAGCCCAACTCGTTTACAAACTAATTTCACGTTAAAACGTAGAGTAATTATAACTTATACCAACAAAGGAAAACATATTATATTTCACATGACTCCAAACATAATTTACTTTGAAACATAGACAAACTCAAAACGTGCATAAAAATAAGCTTGTGCGGTGACGCCATATGTGACATGAAAAAATATAAACTACAATTGCTTTGACGCATTTCAAAACCAAAATTTATTGGATAGAGATGCCTTTTTGTTAAACCCAACAATAAAGAGGTTAAAAAACAAATAAATAAAACTCGTGTCCAACATTCAATAACCCTTAAATTTACTATTTCTTTACTTCAAAAATTAAGTTATAGATAATTTATAGATAATTGTGTATAGCTTTAAGAATTTAAACTCAAATAATTATTATAAAATATATACTCCCTAATGTCACTAAATCATGATAACATTTTAGCTTTTAAGTATTCTAGTATAATCTAGGTAAACTTGCTTATATGTGTTTAAATGAACAAATTTGTATGTCAGATCAAGTAATAGCAAGAACTATTTGGAATATTCTTTTTTATCTAAGTTATATTATGTATTCTAATAATTAATTTCAAATTAAAATTAATATGTGACGCATAGGGAGTTGTTCAATTTTCATAGTTTTTACATATGACACATCATTGTTAAATTAGTTTCTTTTATTTTTTAAGTTTTCTTAGTTTAGAGGTGTCGGCTGATTTTCCCCCCATTTTTTCGACATTTCACTACATACGTGTATGTGTTGTAATGGACAAGTAACATGCTCACATTTTCCTCATATTCAACCGGTGTACCGGTGAATATTCTTCATGTAACAACCCACGTAAGATATATCAAGATATTGTCCATTTTGCTCCCGAATGTTGTCCATCCAATAACTCATGGTTTTGTTTTCACCTGATAAATTGCTCGCCCAGAAAAAAACACATTTTGGTTAAGGTTTCCACCCCTTATAAGAAATGCTTCGTTCCCCCGCCCCCCTTAATTGATGTGTGACTTACATCTATTCTAACACCTTAAGCAAATCCTACAACGATCGTGGACAGTAGAGATGCTGGGTTCATAATTATTACCTTGCCTCTTATATCACTAACGAATTTTAGGTGTATTGGTCTGTGATGAGAGGAGAATTTAATAATTAATTGTGCTCTTATGCTAGCAATTTAAGGAGGGCGACCTCCTAGAAGTTTCACCTTAGCAACCAAAAGCAAATATGTGATCTTCTCGTGGTCAAAGCGAACACTATGAGTGGTATGTGGGAACGACTGTTGCAAATGGTATTAGAGTCACTTTCATGTTGTTCGATATGTTGGGGCAAACCTCATCGAGCATGATGAGTCCCTAGGCTCATCGAGGGCAATGAGTCCATATGGGAGGGTGATTGAAACACCCTAGGCTAATCTTACATTGTTCGTAGACAGAAGAGATGTTTACTTCATAAGTAATGTCATGCTTCTAATATCACTAATGTGTTTTAAACGCATTGGCTGTGGATACGAGACAATCTTCATAGTTAAGCTTGATCTAGTAGCAGCAATCCTAGAATAGGTGACTTCCTTAGAAGTTTTCACAAGAATAACCAAAATCAAATATATAAGCTTCCCGTTCGCAAAACAAATAATATTTCTGGTACGATGGGCCTGATGTTACACCCCGTGCCTGGGATTCTCTTTTTCTCATCGGAAGTGGAGGTGGTGTTCCCATCTAGGGTCGGGTTTTCACCACCTCATCGCCGGATACAATACATGTCTTTTAACTACTATAAAAGGCATCATATCCTACCTTTAATTTGTTAATAAGCAATAGACGATAACGTAATAATTTCTGAGTCAATCAACTTACTAACAAATCATCAAGTTTATATAAGGTGATATAAAACTACTCATAAACTGAACCATTTGTTTGTTATAAAATTATATCAGATGTTAATTATTTTTGACATAGTTTATATAGAAAGACCAAAAAAGTTAAACTTGTTTTTTTCGACAAGCGATGTGGCGGAAAGAGATGGCTCTATGTAATTGAAAGGCAATTATGTCACACCCGAAAAGATGTCAAAATAACGTGTTTTCCATCTATGGTAACAAGATTTAAAGTTTAGTCACAATAACTGTTTTAAAAAAAATGTGTTACCAAAAGATATTTAAAATAAGAAAAACAAATTTTAAAACAACAGTGGGTATAATAAGAAGTAAGAAAAAACATATTTAATATACATTTAAAATAAAAACAAAAGCAGTTATTAGAGAAGGGAAAAATATTATACACTATAGTAATTAAGTTAGTGTGATTATGAAAAAGAATATAAAAGTAACACAATATATAAAATTATGGAATCCAAAAAAACCAAATTGATTTATGTTCACGTGGATTAAAAAAAATAAAATAAAGGAAATGTACGGTGAAAGTTGCGGCCTCACCCAACGTGGAAATGGAACAAAACATACAAATTACGGTTAAATGATAGATGTTTTAACTGAAAAAATACGGTAATTATGTTTCATTTTTTTAAATATCCATCTTCTCTCTTTTCAACTCGATATTTTCTTTTTGGTACATAAACAAATAAATAAACAAATAGAATTGAAATGTTTATCAATAGTCGGACCCTCGGATATGTTGATCCATGATTTTGCCAAAGCAAGTTGTTCCATGGTGGTCCTTTTGGTTAAATCTCGAGTCGTACAGGCAGCGAGTCGTACAGGCAGACGAACCCTCTCCGCATGCTCTCTTCTTATGCTTTCTCTGGCGTGTTACGGTTCTGTTGGTGGTTGTGGTTCGTGTGTGGATGTGGGTTGTTTGAGGCGTTGGGTGCTTGCGATTGATTAGGAGGTGTTACCTAAATAAAAAATATAAAGCTAGACATAATATTACAAATTTAAAATTAAAAAAAATACTACAAATTAAGTGAAATTTTTTACCAAACGAATTGTTTGGAGGTGACCCGAAAACGTTTGGAACTTGCCCAAACGGTAGGTTCTTTCCAAAAAAAGAGTTGTATGAATTGGTTAATTTCATGATTGCAAAAAGATAAAATTATATAAACTGTTGAGAGAAAATTCAATTGTGTGTAAAATACGGTAGGATAGTTTGGTATATATAGGGGGTAAAGATTGAATTTTCTTTTTAAACTTTGTCTAATGGTCAAAAATGTCCAACAATTAAAACATTCAATTTTACCCATGTTAAAGCTTTTAAGGGCTTCCCCCTTTTCATGCCCTTAAATACCCGGGGGAGTTGTGTTTCACACCCCTTAACGTGACACCTCAACTTTCATGCCCGAAACATAAGAGAATACCCTTTGGTCTTAAGTATCGCAAGATACACGTACATTATAGACTAAACAATTGAATCAATTTATAACCCTAAATTACATAGGGAGTGGTTATTGTCACACTCACACACAATCGCATATAGTAAACATTATATATATGTTATTAATGCTAATAGTAACATTTTAGCATTATAGTAAAACAAACATAATAAAAAGCATAAATAAAAATAATAATTAAAATCATATTCCATAAGTTAAAATAATGTTTGTAAAAGGTGGGTTGAGATTTGTCAAATTAGGAAGTATTGCATAGAAAAGATAATACATGCTTGTACTATACTCCTCTAACTTGAAAGATAATACATGCTTGTATTATACTCCTCTAGTTTGAAATGAAGAGTCTAGTGTAGCTATATCGTTAAAATAGGTGATTAATTAAAAACATAATATCATTGTTGGACATGGCAAGGCAAAAGTTGCATGTTAAATCCAAACATCTTGATTAACTTTAAGCATTATCGATGGTTGCGGATGGTTACACCCATGTACTGACCTCACCACGCATTAAGGCGATTTCGCTAGTCGCGGTTTGCAATTGATGCTAACAAGCATCCTAGAAAAGTCATGTCTAGCTTCATGTTCCTCGTATGACTATTGAATTCGTTTAACATTGGTTTTCGTAAATTTCTCTTGCCATAGAGATTAATTATACATTTATAGATATGTAAATACGTGACCTTGTAGTTCTTTTAGAGATCTTAAAGTATTCATCACATGCATCACTGGCCGTATCATATCCGATTTGATGAATTATGATTGTGCCCTTTCGTAAAGTGGTAAACTAAGTCTCCCTCTTGCATCATAACTTTGTTGGAACCTTGATATCTCCCTCTCTAAATCTTCAGTTATTCATACGAGTAGTTTTCATTGCATTAAAAAACAATGCCTAAACAAATCAACAAGATGTGTGGGATTTTTGGAAAAATAGTCACATGCCAAAAGCTCATTAGTAGCTTTACAATTTAGGAGTGTCAGCTACTAGATCTAGATCCAAACACTAAACATAAGTTGTTTCATATATTAGTCATATAAGTTGTCGTATTTAGATTTGAGATCTAGATTTGATAAAAGGAAGTTGAAGAGCACGACCAAATGGAGGCGGAAAGCCGGTTGGGCCTTAAGTGAATATGATATCTTATTTCTAAAAGATATCTATAAGCTAAGTATATTAGCAAATTTGTTCAAGCTCAAGAATCTAGTTGCAGCCTTACTCAAAGCTAAGACTCAAGCTTTAGACTTTATCGAAGAAGAATATGTTGAATCTAAAGATCAAGTCATGTTGCTATGCTCAAGACCTAACAAAACTATGTTCATAAGTATTTATACTTCAACCCTATACAAAGGAACCATACGGAGTCCCATTCCATGATCTTCATCAAATTGACAAGAGCGGATATTTGGTATCACATACTAGACCAAACACTGAACATAAGTTGTTCAATATACAAGTTTGTATGAACTCTTATATTGAAACTTGAGATTCAGTTTTAGCAAAAAGAAGTTGAAGTCTCAAGATGAACATACATAATAAGTCTTTTCCGAAGTGTACCTCTAAGCTAGACACATAAGCAAATCTACTCAAGCTAAAGAATCAATTGTTGAATCTACTCAAGCTAAAGAATCAAGTTGAAGACTTATTTAAAACTAAAGATTCAAGCTTTAGACTTTATCAAAGAAGAATTAGTTGAAGTTGAAAATCAAGTTGTGATGCTTTGCTCAAGATTTGATGATCAAGATTTGTATGATTATGTGTATAAGTATTTGTAACAAGCAGAAAACAGCACTAGATATTCTCCGCTACTTAGGGAGAATACTCTCATCATAGGTTTAAAACGCATCCGATAGGGGAAGTATCCAGCCCCTTATAAATAGACTTTCTTTCCCCCTCTCAACCGATATGGGATGGTATATCCTCCCCCACTTAGGAGACTAGCGTCCTCGCTGGCACACCAACCTGGCCCTAGGACGCCGGCACACCAGCCTGGCCCTAGGACGCCAACACACCAGCCTGGCCCTAGGACGCTGGCACACCAGCCTAGCCCTGGCTCTGATACCAACTGTAACAAGCAGGATACTGCACTGGATATTGTCCGCTACTTGGGGATAATACCCCCATCATGGTTTTAAAACACATTCGATAGGGGAAGGTATCCAGCCCCTTATAAAAGACTTTTGTTCCCCTTCCCAACCGACGTGGGATCTTACAGTATTCATACTTCAATTCGACATAAAGAAAGCACGTTGAATATGTACCCGTGATCTTCATCAAAGTGGCAATGTTAGAAACTCATCTCAGTATGAGAGTCTGCTTTTTAGCACCTATGACCTCTACAATGAATCTCAAAATGTGTTCTCTGAGATCTATATGATTTTTTATAATTCAAGTTCTTTATTTTATAAGAATTTATCTTTATACTTCTTAGTGTTCGAATTGATTGAGTATCTAAATGTTCTTTATATTCTGATCTCACTAAAGAGACAAATTTCTTACATAAAATTTTCTTTACAAAATTTGAAATCTCAAGTAATCATCATGAGTTGAGTACACTTATATTTTGAAACCTATTTTTCTGATGGGAAAAAACAACACCAACAACCAGATCACCAACGGTAAATTACGAATGCGGAAGCGTAACCTCGTTTGACCTA
>BJCN01314117.1:0-16609 GCA_018326445.1 Flaveria brownii
AAGACGTTTGGGATTTCTGGGCGGTTGGGAACACTTAAGTAAATTTAAACATTGGCGCATGGGCCACTGTTTGGACGTTTGGGCAACTAACTCTTACTATATTAACATAAATCAGTCCTAAATCATCTTATATCATGATCTAAACTTAGTATTAACATTCTAAGCATCACAACATACACATATATCATAATCATAACATCAAATGCGCCCAAATCACACCCACCCACATACACATTCAAAATATACTTACGGGAGTGAAACCCAACTTTATAAAAATGTACTTACATGCATTTCCAGCCCAAAAATTGTTAAAAACGTGTAAAAAGGGGGTCCTAGAAACTCACCTTATTCAATTTTGGGTATAACTTCCTTCAAACCCGTTTGCTATGAGCTCAAACACCTAAAACCCACCAAAACACACACACACACAAACGAACATACCCATACATAAGTATAAACTCAAACTAAAATCAATCAAGAACACCTAAAAATCATCAAATTCTTACATTAAATTCGACTTCTCCTTCCTCTTCTTCAAAAACCCGAACTCTCTACTCTTTCTCTATCTAAAATCGGTTGATTTGAAATATGCAGACAACATGGGTGGCCATGCCACCTTTTGTACAAAATTATTATAAATTTTGTACTTTTGACATATTTAAACCCTCAACTTGGGTTAAATTGCATTTCCTCCTTTTATTCTTCTTTATACAACTCTTAAAATATCCGGGTGTTACAAGTCTACCCACATTTGAAACATGAACTATTACATTTTCTATTTATCTTACATTCTATTTTTAAACTTGGTTTGGTGTGTGTTTTGCCAATGTTACATTTCTAGTACTTCGGGTTTATCTTACTTACAAAATGCTTCCACAAATATTTTAAAGTTTCAAACTCTGATTTTGTTGGATTAGATGTGGTTGGTGCAATCAAAACAACACTTAGAAGATTTTGAGTGCCACTGATGAAGGTGTTCGGAAGTCAAAGCTGCAACTTTCGAAGCAAAGTTGAAGATCTTCCGAAGAACTTCCGAAGGATGAACTTAGTCTTTCGAGACTTAGAAGTTCTCCTTCTGAAGTAGAACACTTAGAAGATTGAAGACAAAGTCTTTTGAAGACAATCTCGGAAAAAGCTATGTCTTCCGAAGTATAAATGGTTCGGAAGAACTAATTCTTCCGAAGCCATTTTACCTTCAGAAGAGCTAGCTATGAAACAGTGGACATAAGTATGGTCCGACTGACACTTGCTGCCTAATATGATGTACTGCAAGATGCTTTCCACGTTCATGTGGTTGACCTTACTTTTTCTACTGTTCACTTTTTCTCAGTTAGTACAGTTGCCACCTTTAGCTGGTGACCAAAAGGTAAGTCATGGACCTGTCATGACTACCTAATCTTAGATAATACTTTATCTAAGACACCTTATCTCTAGCAATGTAGTATTTGTTTATATGTAAGTCCCAACCAGTTATCTATGTATAACAAGCTGTAGATAGTAGTATATATAGTTCCTCATTGTAACTTTGTAACCATGCTTCTTGCATGAGTCTTGTAATACTTAGTTGAGAAATAATATGTACAAGTTTCTGTAAAACCATTTCTTGTGTTCATTAACTTAGTATATTATTATCAACTGAGATTGTGATTCTGCATTCATCAAACGAGTGATACTTATCAAGTTTATAAGAAACAGTTAGTGTTGAGAGACAAATATTGATCCCGCAATTGGTATCAGAGCACCAGGTTCTTTATTGTGAGATCTAACCATTTCAAATGACCTTTGTTTCTTCAAACTTACTCACTCAACCAAAATGCCCTCAACCAAAAGTATTTTGAGCCTGAGATGGGAACCATGACCAAAGCTCCTATTATCACTCCTGATAATTTCAGGCACTGGTGTCAACGTATTAAAGGCTTCATCAAGTAACAAGACTCCCGTATGTTGAAGTCCGTCACTCATGGACCATACATACCAAAGATGGCTTCATCAACTGGAGATGGTGCCATGATTGAAAAGGAGATTGAAGACTACTCTGATGAAGACTTCAAAAAGATGTACATTGATAGCAAAGCAATGACTGTATTGCTTACTGCCATACCAAACTCCATAATGGTAGGCTTTGAGCATTGCACTACAGCCAAAGAACTCTTTGATGCTTTGAAATTGATGTACTCTGGTTCCTCAGAATCCAAAGAATCCAAAAAGGATGCTCTGAAGCAACAGTTTGAAAACTTTACTTATATTTATGGCAAGACCTTAAGCCAACAATACTTCAGATACATGGATTTGATAGCATCTTCAGTCCATGAGTGTGACTCTTGAAAAGAGGGACATAGTAAGGAAATTTATGAGTTCACTTACTCGTGAATAGACTTTCTATTATGTCTCTATCAGGAGATCTGAACCACACTCACCATGACTAAACTATATGGGATCCTTGATGGATACCGTATAGAAATGGAGGATCATAATAACCGCCAGATGAACAGAAGCTCAACCCCTCCTGTCAGTAATGCTTTGCATGTTGCTGAAGGTGCAAGAACTCCTTAGCCCCAGATGTACCTGAACTACAACCAACAACCATCATGCTCATCTGGGACTTACATCACATTCCTTGAGACACCCAGGTCTCAAGAAGCTCAACAAAGCCTTTCCAGGATAGTTGTGCTTTTGTCTTAGGAAAGGAATACTATGGAGATTTTCAGTTTTGTTTTGATGATCTAGAGTGTTTCAGCCCAGATCATGTAGAATACATGGACATTATCCAGCAAATGGCTCTCTTAACCTATAGAGCAAAGAAGTTCTTCAAGAGAACTGGAAGGCAGTTCCCCCAGAACCCAACTAATAACAAGTTTGGGCTTAACAAGGCAAAAGCCAAGTGTTACAACTATAACCAACTTGGTTATTTTGCAAGGGAATGCAAAGCTCCAAGATCCAATCCTTGAGCAGCTCAAGCCTCCCAACATAATGCTACCACAAAAGCTACAACTAAGCCAATAGAGCAACAAACTGCAGCTGTTGCTCAAGAAGTTGACTAGAGCTTTATGGTGCAAGATGTCACCCCTGCTCAAGCTCTCATGGCCAGCACAAATGATAACAAGTTATATGAACATCTCTGTACTCCTGACTGTATAGCTAAGGTTAAGATGTATCAGGGCTACCACTTGAAACTTTAGTCTGATATTGAGTCTTTAAATATACTAAAATCTGATTCTAGAAGAGCAGAATCTGACTACAAATCAAAAATTGAAGAGTTAGAAAACACTGCATCTTCCTTAAAACATGAGCACTCTAACTACGTGGTTCAAATAAAAGACTTAGTTTTAAGATTGACTGAGACTCAAGCCCAGCTAGTAATAGCTAAGGCTGAAGCAAAGAAGTATGCTATCCAGGAGCATAACTTCAATAACATTCTTGTATCAACCTCTCACTCAAAGGACTGTATCAAAACAAGATTGGGTTGGGAACCAATGAAAATGCTCCACCACACTCTTATGTGTCTATAAGACAGCCAAAATGTGGTACTGATGAGCAAGAGGTTCCAACTGCTGACCCACCATCCTTTGAGAAGAAGAGTGATGTAGAAATGGTGACCACCACAGTGAAGGATAAGGTAGAAAACCTCATCCACACAGCTGATGACAAACTTCTGACCACCAAACAAAGAAAGAACAAAATTCAAATAGCAAGAAAAACTGCTACGAAGGAGGCTGAGTCCAAGATGAAAATAGACCCAAGGCAAAAGGGTGTTTTCATCTCAGCTGGATTCTAAGTGGCTGAAAGCTCAGAGTCAGGATAGGATTGTAGTACTAGTACTCCTATTTAACTGAAGGATCTGAAGCTGAAGGGGAAGGCTATTAAGGAAGATAAGAAATGCAAGAAACAACAGCCTACATGCCCTACCAAAGCTAACATTGAGCGCATAATGTGTGGCCTGCACAATCACATGGCTAAAGATTGTTACTACTGTTAGGTTCTAAACAAGTTTGTCAAAGTCATTTTCATCCAAATAAAATGAAAACACAACGGATGCTTAGAGTTTAAAACTTGTTCAAGAATGATTATATAAATATCTTATATTTTGAAAACCCATTATGGATCGATATATGGAGGTTCATGCTTACAAAACCAAACATAAAATGTTTTAATCAACAACCTTTTTCTTGGATCTTAAGGAAGATAAGTGATAAATGGTAGTCTCCAAAGAAGAAGGCCTCAAATGTGTCTACCCTTCAAGCTTCCAACAAATACCTTAGTTGCTAGGATTTTAACACTTGAGATGAAAACTTCTTTCTTTCTTTCTTCTTGGCCGAGAAGAGTAAGAGAGAGGAAGAAAGAGTTTTTGGTGCTATTTTTATGATGTTATGTCTTGTGTTTGAATATTGTGTGTCTTACACTTAATGTACTTTTACAAAACCAAGACACACACATCCAATGCATGTTCTAGAAGCATTAAAGACAAAAGAGAAAAATGAGAAAAGAAGATGAAGGGGCTGGCCCCTTTCCTCCTTCTCTCTTTATTCTTTTAAAAAAACTTGTTTTATTTACATATTATTTATGTCACATTTTAAAAAATTGCAACATAACATTATATATATATATAAAACATAAATCATATTATAGGACAATATACATTGTTATTCTGTTGGGTCTGATAAGGCACCGATGCAACCTAAACAAGTACTTAACTTGATTTTGGTACAATTTATGAAGGACTTCCGAAGATAAAGCTGCATTTCTGTAGATAAGTCCATCACCTTCTGAAGCCAAGACTAGAAGAACTTCTGAAGGGAAACTTAGTCTTTCGAGACTAAGTTTACTCTTCTAAAGTATAAAGAAGATAAAGATTGGAAGCAGCTGATTCGAAGGAGTTGTTCCTTCTGAAGCCAAAGTAGCTTCAGAAGATTTATGTCTTTGGAAGTTTACTCACCTTCGGAAGAAGCAACTGTGATGAGTGGATAAAGTAAGATATCTCTCATTCACTGCTACACCGATAGACTGCATGGAACTTTTCCATGCAGATATGGTTGACCTTACTTTATCCACTGCTCACCCATCATAGATTAATACAGTTGCCAACTTTATTTGGTGACAAAAGGTCAGTCATGGACTTATCATGACTACCTAATACTAGGATATTACTTTATTTTAGTTTATATACTTCTAGCATCTGTAATATTTTATCTAGTTGTATTTCCCAGCTGGTTTTCCAAGTATAACCAGCTGTAGATAGTAGTATATATAGTTCTCATTATAAGCTCATAAGAGCATGCTTGTAAGAGTCTTGTAAACTTTGAGTTGAGAATTAATATGTACAAGTATTTCAGGTACATGGATCTTATCTCATCACTTCAGTCGGTTGGAGTTTCTATTGAGAAAAGAGATCTAACAAGGAAGTTCATGAGTGCAGTTCCTTAAAAGTAGACTTTTACCGTGTCTCTATCAAGAGAACAGAGAATTTGAACACTCTCATAATGACTGAACTATTCATCATTCTTGATGGATACCGTGTAGAGATGGAGACTAAGAAAGGTCATTAGATGAAAGCAATGCTCTAGTTGTTGCCGAAGGATCAAGAAACCCCCAGTCCCAATAGTACTTGACTTACTCCTAACAACAACCATGTTCTTCTGGTCCATATATTACTTTCCCTAAAACACCAAAGTCTCAACAGGCTTAATCAAGTCCCTTCCAGGACAATTGTGCCTTTGTTTCAGGAAATGAACATTCTAGTGACTTTCAGTTCTATTTTGAAGATCTAGAATGCTTCAGCCCAGATGATGTTGAATACATGGACATCGTCCATCAAATGGCTCTGCTGACTTATAGAGCAAAGATGTTCTTTAAAAGAACTGGAAGACAGTTCCCTCAAAACCCAACCAACATCAAATTTGGGTTTAACAAAAGCAAGGCCAAGTGCTACAACTATAACCAAATTGGTCATTTTGTCAGGGAATGTAGAGCTCCAAAATCCAATCCAGGAGCCACTCAAGCCTCCACACATCCTGCCACACATAAAGCTGCTTCAACTGAACAACAAACTTCTACTGTTGCTCAAGAAGTTGAATGGAGCTTCATGGTGCAGGAAGTAACTCCTACTCAAGCATTCATGGCTGGAACTGATGACAGCAAGATATATGAACATCTTTGCACTCCAACTTGTATTGCTAAAGTCAAACTGTATCAGAATTATAACATGGAAATCAAATCTGATATTGAGTCCTTAAACATCTTAAAATCTTATTTTAAAAGGGCATAATCTGAATACAAAATGAAAATTGAAGAGTTAGAAAGAACTGTGTCCTCTTTGAAGCATGAACAAACCAACTACAGGACTCAAATCAAAGATCTAATTTCCAAGTTAACTGAGACTCAAGCGCAACTAGTCATAGCTGAGGCTAAAGCAAAAAAGTATGCTATTGGAGAGCATAACTTCCAAACCATTCTTGCATCATCCTCACACTTAAAAATATGTTATCAAAACAAAGGTGGGTTGGGAACCAATGAAATTACTCCACCATATTTTTATGAGTCTATAAGATAACCAAGATGTGATACTTAAGAGCAAGAGGTTCCATCTACTGACCCCCTATCTTATGAAAGAAAAAATGATGCAAATATGGAGACCAATACAGGAAAGGATATGGTAGAGAAATCGATCCTCACCTGTAATGAACAACACCTGACCACCAAAGCTAGAAGAAACAAAGCCAAGGCAGCCAGGAAAACTGCTAAGAAAGTAGCTGAGTCCAAGATGAATATAGACCCAAAGCAAAAGGGTGTGTTTGTCTCAGAAGGATTCCAGGTGGTTGGAAGATTTGATCCAGGAAAGGAATGCAGTACCAGCACTCCTATCTAAAGGATTAGAAACTGAAGGGGAAGACTGTTGAGAAATGAAAGAAACAACAGTCAACATACCCCATGAAAAGTAACATTGAGTGCATAATGTGTGGTCTGCACAACCACATGGGTAAAGATTGTTACTACAATCCTGCAAGCACACATTATGCAAATAGTGTTAAGAAGGAAGAAGTCAAGGAAGGTTTCACATTTGGACCTTATCACATGGTTCAAATGTTAAGAAAAGAAAAACTTACTTCCGAAAACAAATTGCTTTCGGAAGAAAATCATTCTTACGAAAGAAAAACAACTTCGGAAGAAAAGTCAAAGAAAATTCAAAGAACAAGAGAATTCCTTTGAAACCTTTCAAAAAGAAGACTATTTCAGAAGAATAGGTTTTGAAAGCCTCTTCCGAGAAGAAAGAAGCTTTGGAAGAAGCTATGCTGTTGATGCTTCATCAAGCTCATCCTCGGTGGTAAACCAAAGGATGGAATGGAAGATCAAAGAAGATGCTGCAGCCCAAACCACTTCTTCCAAAACCATAATTGAACCCCCATGTCTACATTTTGGTTCAATTTTGTCACCCACATTGGAAGAACCCAAGACCAACAAGGCTTGGGTTTCCACTAGCAACTAACTTTCTCACCTTATGTGCAGGGACATCCACTTGACAAAAATAAAAATATCTGGATTGTGGACAGTGGATGCTCAAGGCACATGACCAGAAATATATCTCTTCTTTAATATTTTCAATATTTTGATGGAGGACATGTTCAATTTGGAGGTGAAACGAAGGATACATTTCTAGCAGAGGAAGTGTATCCAATGGTAAGTTAAAAATTGACAAAGTAAACTTTGTCAAACAGCTTGAACATAACCTATTAAGTGTTTCCCAATTCTGTGACCAAAAGCACCACATGCTTTTCACAGAACATGAGTGCATTATCCTCAAACCCGGGATGATAATTCTTTAGGAATTGGTGCTTCTTAGATCTCCCAGGAAAGGGAACTCTATGGCATAAGAGAATGTGCCATGTTAATTTTAAGACCATGAATAAGCTGGTAAAAAATAACTTGGTACATGGTGTGCCTAAAAAGAATTTATTTGCAAGGATAATTGTGTTGTTTGCCTAAAAGGGAAACAACACAAGGTTCCTCATAAATCCAAAGAAGTGAACTCTATCACCACTCCATTACACTTGTTGTACATGGATCTCTTTGGTCCTACAAGTATAATAAGCATTGGAAGGAAATCATACTGCCTTGTGATTGTTGATGACTTTACTAGATATACATGGGTTTTCTTTTTGAGAATTAAGGATGAAACTGCTGAAATAAAATATTTTATTCTTAAAATTGAGAACCAGATAGATCATAAGGTAAAAATATTAAGAAGTGACCAAGGGACCGAGTTCAATAATCAAGTTCTTGACTCATTTTGGGACTCTAAGGGGATCACCAGACAATATAGTGCTCCTAGAACTCTTCAATAAATTGGTGATGCTGAGAGGAGAAATAGGACACTTATTAAGGCTGCTAGGACTATGTTGGCTGATTCAAAGCTGCCTCTAACATTCTGGGCAGAGGCAGTTAGCACTGCATGCTATGTATAGAATAGAGTACTTATAGTTAAGCCCCATGGAAAAACCCCTTATGATCTATGGAACAAGAGACCACCATTCATTGGTTTTCTTAGGTCCTTTGGTAGTAGGTGTACCATACTTAACACAAAGGACAACTTCGTGATATTTGCTGAAAAGTCGGATGATGCTATCTTTGTTGAATATTTTTCAAGCTCCAAAGCTTATAGAGTATACAACATTAAGAATCAACAATATGAGGAATCATCTACTATTGTTGTTAATGAGCACACTCCTTGTGTTAAGGGGAATGGTCCTGAATATATCTTTAACTTAGAAATGTTTTCCAACTATTCTAAACCTTCTTGTGAGAATGTTTTAGTTGGAATAGGTGGACAAACTGATTCCTATGAAGATCAAATGTTTGAGTTACTAAGGCCTCGTCTAAGATCTCCAAGAAGACATGAAGATCAAGCTCCCATAGCTGGTAATTTAGAGAGTCTCACCATCTTTAAAACCAATGGAGCATCAACAAGTTGTCAGCCAAATAAGCCCTAAACTTCACTAACTAACAACTACAGTAATAAACACCAAGCTGATGAAGATAGTGACATGGAGGAACAGGAAACTATTGATCCTGCTTCACAACAACTCATAACTGATGTTGTAACACATTCATTAAATCAGTCCTCATTGAATGAATGTGAGACAACAGCTGGTGGTGTTCACATTCCTGAGCAAAACATCTCTAACTTGGATCTATCTATGCAACTAGATGTGATTCCTAGGCTCAGGATCCACAACACCCACCCAGTTGAGAACATCATTAGGGATGTCTTAGAAGGAGTAAAGACAAGGAGTCAAACCCATCAAGGGAATATCTGCTTGTATTCATGCTTCCTCTCTCAAATTAAGCCCAAGAAAGTGGAAGAAGCCTCTAAGGACAATAATTGGGTCGAAGCAATGCAAGAGGAGTTGCTTTAATTCAAAAGGCAGAAGGTGTGGAACTTATGTCCACTACCACAAGGCCAAGTCGCTATTGGCACCAAATAGGTGTACAGAAACAAGAAGGATGACAGAAGTTTGATCATCAAGAACAAGGCCAGACTTGTTGTTCAAGGGTTCACATAAGAGGAAGGAATTTACTATACAGATGTCTTTGCACCTGTTGCAAGACTTGAGGCTTTTAGGATTATTCTTGCTTTTGCAGCATCCAAGAATTTCACTGTCTACCAGCTTGATGTGAAATGTGCATTCCTGTATGGGGATATCAACAGAGAAGTCTATGTGTGCCAGCCACCTGGATTTAAAGATCCATAACATCCTAACTATGTGTGCAAATTGGACAAGGCACTCCATGGCCTACACCAAGCACCTAGGCTGTGGTATGAGACTTTGTCTTAATTCCTATTAAAGAATGGATATACCAGAGGCACCATAGACAAGACATTGTTCATAAAGAGGTCCAAAAAGGACATGTTGCTCGTATAAGTCTATGTGGATGACATCATATTTGGTTCCTCAAATGACCAAATGTGTAAGGACTTTGAGAGCACCATGAGGAAGAAGTTTGAGATGAGTTCCATGGGCAAGATGGACTTCTTCCTTGGAATTGGAGTGAAGCAGATGAAAGAAGGGTTTTTCATTAGTCAATCTAAGTATGTTAATGACATCTTAGATAGATTTGAAATGAAGGATTGTAAGCCAGCCAGAACACCTATAGCCAGGAATCATAATCTTTGTCCTGACTCTGAGGAGGAGGATACTGATCAGCATTAGTACTGGGCAATTATTTGATCCCTGATGTATTTAACTGCCAGACCTGATATCATGTTTGCAACTTGCATCTGTGCAAGATATCAAGCTGCTCCTAAGGTGTCTCACCTGGTTGCTGCCAAAAGGATTCTTAGATACCTAAAAGGAGCTCCTAAACTAGGACTCTAGTATCCTAAGAACAAGGACTTCAACCTCTATGGTTATACTTATAGTGACTATGGTGGCTGCAACATCAACAAGAAATCAACATCAGGAGGATGCCAATTTCTTAGTGGAAGGATCGTTTCATGGCAATGCAAGAAGCAATCCTGTGTCTCTACATCAACTGCTGAAGCTGAATACATTACTACTGCCAGCTGCTGTGCACAACTGCTATGGATTCAGAATCAGATGATAGACTACAAATTCAACTTCATGGAAACTCCTATCCATATAGACAAAAAGAGTTCCATTTCCATCACAGAGAATCCAGTGAAGCACTCAAAGACCAAGCATATTAAAATCATGTATCATTTCATCCGAGATATTCATGAGAAGAATCTCATAAAATTAGTTAAGGTTGATTCAAAATGAACAATATTTTGACTTGTTCACAAAGGAATTTGATGAACAAAGATTTAAATATTTAATTATATCTATTAGGATGATCAACCTTGACTAGATCTCTTTTGAAAACCTTTTAAACATGCCATGGCCTTTTTGTATAACAATTACAATCTAAGCCCTGTTACAGAAATTTTCCTCAAAATTTTCTAAGTACAAATTCTTCCGGAGAGAAATTTACCTACAGAAGAAGACTTTCTCAGTCTTCCACAGGTAAATTACTCTAAGTGTTCCTTCTTCCGCAGAAGCTTTTGGCCTCGGAAGGAGTTTTGATCAAGTATCAAAAACAGATTCTGAAGCTTATTAACTTCTTGCTCTTGAAAACAATCTTACTCTCGGAAGCAAATTTTTCTTAAGACTATATTTGGCTTCGGAAGTAAAAATTTACTTCGGAAGAAACACTTAAAAGGGAAACACAAGTGTTACCCTTCGGAAAACATTTAACCTTCGGAAGACATTTAACCTTCGGAAGAAACTTAACTATTTAAATGGATTTATCTTGGCGCCTAATCTTATCAAAACCTAAGCCATCTTGTCAATCATCATTATCCCTTATCCGATAAGATTTTACCTTAATTTATACATAAACTAAGACCATCTATCTACTTTCTTACCATTACAAAACTTTCTACCCACGATTTATAGAGATAACTCTCAAATTTCCCCCACTATCCTTCGTCTTCTTCACCGTTCCTCCAATCAAACAGATACTTAGAAAAAATGGCCCTCAATCCCCAACACAACCAAGTCGTGATCCTTGATTCCACAAAGGATGTCGACTATGCCCCAATCATCCAGTTCCTCAACCAATCAACATACTGCACCGCCCTCACCGTGAACCCCCTTGTTTACTCCAATCACATGGCTGACTTCTGGTCAAATGCAAGGAGTGACACCCATAATGACCAAAGGGTTATTCGGTCGACGATATGCGACCAGGAGTTGATTATTAGTGAAACCACCATCGGGGAACATCTGGAGCTCCATGATGCGGGCCCCCTATTGATTTCCCTAATTCGGATTTGGGAGATTCTTATCTCCGAATGGGCTATGGAGGTGAAGTGCATAGGTCTACAGTTTATAAGTATAACTTTTCTTATAACTAGAAGTTCCTGCTGCACATTGTTCTTCATTGCCTATCAAATAAATCCGGGGGATGGGATCAAATCCCACATGATTTGGGGTTCCTGGTCCATAGGATGGTGAGGAACCTACGTTTTAACTACTCACAGTTTGTGCTGCTAAATCTGATCAACAATATTAGCCAGGATTCATTCTACATGTATCCTCGGTTCATACAACACATTATCAACTGTGAACTGGACCAGGACAAGCTTTAGTTTACCCACACTCTTTCGGTTCCTCAGATGAAACCTAGCATCTTCAAGACATTGAAAAAGGTTTTAGCCAACTTCACTGGAAGGTTCACCAATCTTCTTCCAGGTTTGTTTGAGCCAACGACTCATGGTAACATCCCTACAGGCCGAGCATGTGATGAACCCCCACCAATTTCACCCGTTATCCACCACCCCATAAGTTCACTTACCATAGACGCTCCAAACGAATCCTTGATTAATCTACTCTGATTGATCAAGCCTCATTTGCTCAATCTAAAAAGACTAGAGTGGAAACACGGGCTCCTACTCAGTCTGAGGTCCCACCATCCTCCATAATAGACCTCAATGTCATGGTTGAGTCTCCTCAGTCTCAACCAGAAGATTCCACAAACCTAGCCTTAAGCCCTCAGGGTGAGTCACAACACTCCCTTGAGCAGCCTGTAAGGGACAGTCACGTCATGGAATCCATTGCTTATGTAGGGGAATCCTTAGGTGATGACCAAGGTCCCGGGTCAATAGATATCCATACTACATCCTTTCTTGACCTTCTTACCCGACCTGATGAGGATATCATACTCCAAATAAGCAGTGATATTGATCCGTCTCACCATTCTCAAGATCAACAGAGCCCTTTGGAGCCTCTGATATTCAGCCCACATCAGGAAACCAGTACTGAGGTGAGTCCCAAAGATATGGATGGGACTCATATGGATAAAGCTATCACTACTGAGAGTGCTTCATTAGCCTCTCAAGACAGTGGTAACATCAGTCAGCCTTTATCACTACTGAGAGTGCTTCACTACTGAGAGTGTAGACTTTCTGGTATTGGTAAAGGAAACCCTAAAGAAGAAGGATAAGTGAATGTTTTGGTAGCATCAGCCTGGGGGAGTTTGTTGGGTCTGATAAGGCTGGTGTAACCAACACAAGCACTTAACTTGATTTTGGTACAATTTATGAAGGACTTCCGAAGACAAAGCTGCATTTTCGAAGATAAGTCCATCACCTTCCGAAGCCAAGACTAGAAGAAACTTTGAAGAGAAACTTAGTCTTCTGAGACTAAGTTAACTCTTCCAAAGTATAAATATGATAAACACTAGAAGCAGTTGATTCAAAGGAGTTTTTCCTTCCGAAGCCAAAGTAGCTTTGGAAGGCTTTATGTCTTCGGAAGTTTACTCACCATAGGAAGAAGCAACTGTGATGAGTGGATAAAGTAATGTATCTGTCAGTTAACTGATACACTGACACACTGCATGGAACTTCTCCATGCGGATATGGTTGAACTTATTTTATCCACTGCTCACCCATCATAGTTTAGTATAGTTGTCAACTTTAGTTGGTGACAAAAGGTAAGTCATGGACTTGTCATGACTACCTAATACTAGGATAATACTTTATCTTAGTTTATATACTTCTAGCATCTGTACTAGTTGTATTTCCCAGCTGGTTTTTCAAGTATAACCAGCTGTAGATAGTAGTATATATAGTTCTCATTGTAAGCTCATAAGAGCATGCTTGTAAGAGTCTTGTAAAACTTTGAGTTGAGAATTAATAAATACAAGTATCTTGAAAACCTTTTCTTGTGTCTTGCTTACTTAGTATATTATTATAAACTCTTAGAAGATTTTGCTTCATCATTTGAGTGTAACTTAGTAAGTTTAAGACATGACTCTTGTGTTAAGTGACTTGTATCAATCCTGTATATTCAACTATTTAAATAACAATGTAGAACACTCTATATTTATATAAATTATCCATATAATTCATACATTTTACAAGTGCAACTATTTAGAAACCCAATTTCTGAATACTTTAAATATTAATGTTTATTTGTTTGATCATATCAACAAATAAATATGGTAGGTGTTTGTCTAACTTTTTATTGGGTATTACCCGACTTGGATCATAACGTACTAGCCACATCAATTTAATATGTGTCTTGGGCAGACCGAGTCCAACAATCTCCCACTTGCACATGATACATAGAAGATTAATGCAAGTAGCAAATACCGCCTAACAACTATTTACTACCCCTAATACGTATGATGAAGTGCCATTCAATAACATCATCTTCTTTAAGTCCTTTACTTGAAAATGATTTTAGGTTAATCTATCATTTAATCCTTTTATCTCAAATGTCTTTTCAAATCCAGAGACACAGAGTGATCATTCTCTGTTGATTTAACTTTAGCAGGCCTTGGACATCTTCCTCTCAATAAATGAGAGGGATAAATCCCTTCTTGACTATATACGTCTCTCACAATTACCTTATACCACACCTGAACTTAGTCTTATGTTGTGTCCATTTTTAAGAACAACAAAGAACTAGATCAAAGTATGATATTTGGTGAACATCAAGACCCAATATATATCTCAGGTCGGAGGATACTATGATGTTCTCCTTTACTCAAATTTACTTATGATCAATCATGAAGATTCCATGCAACAACATTTGAGAGTGGGTCAGTCCAGTATTTGCATCCCACAAATACCTATGAACTTTGATAGCAACCTTTTGCTCTATATTCATATCTTATGAATATCCACCAATCCAAGTTCATAATAGTCTTACCTTCATATTTGTTCCTACAAGTATGATCGACTACAGACATTTAGAATAATTAACATATTCATGGATTTAAACATGTTAAAATGGGACATAACTCAAAATACCATAATCATATGAAAGAGTTAAAATAACAATTGTTTTGTTATTCAAATACTAAATAGATCAAACCCAATCACTAGAATATCGAAGTCCTAATTCACAAGTATGGCTCTCATGCTTTGGCCTTTCGAGGAGCTTCATGAGTGGATCTGTAATGTTTTGATCGGTATGAACTTTATGAATACATATTTTTCCCTTATTAACTTCATCCCCTATGTAGTTGAATCTCCGTTCAATATGCCTTGTGTTTTGATGTGCACGAGGTTCCTTGATTTGAGCAATTGCACCCTGGTTGTCACAAAAGATCTCTAGAGGGTCTTGAATGGTGGAGACCATCCCTAGGTCGGCAATGATTTTTTTTTAACCATGCAGCTTCTTGTGTTGCCAATTAAGCAGTGATGTATTCTGATTCTGTAGTGGATAATGCTACTACATCCTATTTTGAGCTCTTCCAAGAGACTGCCCCTCCATTCATAATGAAGACATACCCCAATTATGATCGAGAATCATCTCGATTAGTTGAGAAACTTGCATCCGTGGTAACCCTTTACAACGAGTTCCTCCTCACCAGATCCATATATTATAAACATATCCTTAGTCCTCCTAAAGGTATTTCAATATACTTTTAACAGCCATCCAATGGCTATTTCCTGGATTTTGATGGTATCTACTCGTCATGCTTAAGGTGCATGACACGTCTGGTCTAGTGCATATCATTGCATACGTGATGGATCCTATAGCAGATGCATATGGAACTCCTTTCATCTTTTCTTGTTCATCCTTTGAGCTTGGACATTGAGATGCACTCAATATTGTCCCTCTTTGAATAGGTACCAAACCTTTCTTAGAGTTCTCCATCTTGAATCTTTTCAAGATTTTATCAATGTATGCAGTTTGGTTTAAACCTATCAACCGTCTTGATCTATCCCTATAGATCTTTATTCCCAGAATGTAGGCAGCTTCACCAAGATCTTTGATCTAAAAACAACTTCAAGCAAGGTTTTAACACCTTCCATGGTTGGAATGTCATTTCTAAATAGTAGAATGTCATCAACATACAATATCAACATTCTTGATGAATCCAAATTTCTTGACTTCTTCATCAAAATGGTGATTCCAACTTCTCGATGCTTGTTTCAATCCATAGATTGATTTCTTTAATTTGCATACTTTGTTAGGATGTTGTGGATCGACAAAACTGTCAGGCTGAATCATGTAGACATCCTCTTCAAGATGTCCATTAAGGAAAACAGTTTTGACATCCGTTTGCCAAATCTCATAGTCATAATATGTGGCTATGGCAAATAATATCCTAATCGACTTTAGCATTGCTACAGGCGAGAATGTCTCATCATAATCAACCCCTTGAGTTTGAGTGAAACCTTTTGCTACAAGTCTTACTTTATAAGTATCCAAGCTTCCATGCATATCAGTTTTCTTCTTGATAACCCACTTACCTCCAACTGGTTTGGAGTTAAGTGGTGGCACAACCAATTCCCATACTTGGTTGTCATACATGGACTGCATCTCTACGTTCATGGCTTCAAGCCATTTGTTACAATCAGATTTTGACATTGCATCATGGTATGTGGTTGGTTCATCCGAGTCAACCATATAGCATCCATCCATGAAAAAACCATATCTTTTAGGTGGACTACTACTTATACCAGATCTGTGAACGTTTTATGTGTATTGATCAACCACTTGATCATTTTCAAAACCTTTTGTTGATTGCTAGTATCAACCAAACGTGTATCTGTTTGTGGTACGTGTAATTGTGTATGTTTATGTTGCGTAAAGATATC